>JAQFZN010000045.1:0-75000 GCA_034687075.1 Geophilus carpophagus | reverse complement strand
ACAGTGGCGCTGACCTCATTCGCCACATTGAAAACAACAAAATGGCGGAGTGTCAAGTCCTTCTCTATTAGTCCAAGATTTAACTATGAGAAATATTTGCACCACTTAATATTTTTATCAGACAAATAACATCAAACGAAACATATTTGTTTTATATAAATTTATTATAAATGATAAATAACTGAAAACTGCAAATTATTTTTGAAACCTAAACAGTATTTTGTAGGAAAGTTCAGAGATTGCTTTTCTGAATTACACGAATATTTTGATCAGTAAAAATAGAGAAATTGTAAAACTTTGTTTATGTTTAAGTTTAACTTGGTTTTCGACTGCATTGTTTACTGTAAAAAAATTCTGTGGTAAATGATAAGGAGATATTGGCATCAAAGATACGGAGTGAATACCGGATGATGTGAGAAGATGAAGTTAGGTGGCTGCAAAGTCTTTTCAGTAAGACGAGTTGCCATCTGGCTGAAGCTGCATGGGGCACTTGTGTCCTCTCATGGGTATAAAGAGATCGGAGTGACGCCGGATTTCACGGATTGTAACTAAAGGGGCGAATCGGCCTTAGAGGAACAAAGACCACCCTAAGAGACCAACTCGTTTTCCATTTATTTAATGTGATGGACATTCGCTTTTGTTTAATCCATGGCATAATCCAAGGAAGAAAACATTACATGTTCTAGACTGCAATAATACAGTATTACATGACAGCAATTTCGCCTGATGGTTAATATTTTATAACAGAAGCAGATTATTTGTTTGCTTTTTTATGATCGTTTTTTATGTTGTGATGAAATTAAATAATGTAATTACTTTGAATTATCTAGCAGCTTTTTATTTGCTCTTGGTACAAAGTAATATTAAATTACTTATGTTAGGATTAAAAAAGTCTTCAAAATAAAAAAGTAATAAAAAAGTGAGCAGCGAGACAATCATAGAAAAATATATAACCTACGAAAAATGCAATAAAATATTCCCTTAACTACACTGAAAGGTGTAAGTATTTTTTTATTTTAATTTAGCTTTTGGGCTGCTAAATAAAATGTAAGCTAATGATGATTTAAAGCGAAAATTTTATTGAATAAAGAATTTTTTTTTACTTTTGGGATTTAACTTTATATTCCAAAAGAAAATATGAAATAAAAATGAATTAAAAACTAAAAAAAAGTAATGCGAGTGGAACTGAAAGTTGAGTTGCATTTTTACAAATAATTTTGTAATTGAGATCAAGTTACCAACAATTCGAAATAAGGTTCTTTTCATGTGGCAATTCTTACAACGAATGGATGAGGTCTAAAGAAGGAACAATCTGTCGCCCTCTTCCTCCCGATCAGCTTCCAATGAAGTTTGATAAATTGCTTTCCTTGCAACGTCGCTCTTAGAGTCAAGGGAGCAGCCATTAAAACAGGGAGAACAAAAGAACAAGCACTTCAATGGGGAATCAAATGGATTCACTGAAGGAAGACGAAAGCATTTCCAACCCATAATACAGTTGGAGCAATACAATGAGGAAATGTGATGAAATGACAAATGTCTTGATGCAAAAAAAGAAAAACAGAAATATGGTTACACCCTAAGGAGAAAATAGTGAGTGCAGGTGGTAATGGAACCGAGAAAAAAGTAGATCTACTTTAGTTGTATATCAAAAAATAAGAAAATAAAGAAAGAGAAAGAAATTGTATTATTTATGTTAAAATGCTTATAAAAGTAGTTTTTAAATTATGTAAAATTTTTTTTGTTGATAAGAATATATTTTTCATTTGAATATGAAAATAATTTTTAATTTTTTAAAATATTCTTACAGTTGATATGGCGGCAGTATTTTTTATTCAAGATGAAATAAATGACTGGTGACAAAATCAGAAGTGAAATCAATTAAGTAGGTCTCAAATTTGAAAAATATGGTGACCTTATGAAAACAATCTTTTGTAAAGTGTTCACAACCTGTTCTTGGCAATCCATTAGTCAATTGATTTAAGGTCTGACCTATTAATATTTTTTCTTCACTTCTTTTACTTGATGGTGCGTGACTTTGTTGTCAGATAGCAGCTACAGAGAGAAATTAATAACTGAGACTTGAGTTCTCTATCTTTTCCACTTGGGTGCATCTTTGGCCCTAGGCTCTGGCAATGTCAGCTGTAATCACATTATATCCGCTCTTTTGGATTTCTTTTGAGTTCGCTCTACAGCAAAAGATGCAAAAGGTAAGCCAATCTTTTGTTCTGTGCAGAAAGGTTATTTTAAGAGCCATTAATAGATTTTTCTCGCGCAATTTAATTGAGATGGTCCTAAGGTCATTGTTTACACAAAGGACTTTCACTTAGGAAATGAGTTCAAATTTACTTGTTAGTTGGAAGTCATCTTTCTGAAAGTTACAAAGTTGAATAGAAAATTGATTTTCAGAAAAATGTGTTGCCAATTGGTATCTGAAGTCACTTTATTTTATCTAGTTGAGTGTGATTTTTGTGATTGACTGTCCAAGTTATGTTTATGGCTAAAATGAGAGAAAATAATAATGTTTTGAAAATAGACAAACAATCTTTTTTGGTTTGGTTTAGAAGAGGCGACATATTTCTTCAAGTTTGGTTCTTAGCAGCTTTGGTTCATCTGTTACCAAAATCCTTTTGTGTGCACGGGATTAGATATAGTTATTTTTTGTATGAATCATTAGTTGGCGCAAGTGACAACTCTAATCCGTGCATGAGGCAATTAGAAGCTCCAATCATTTGTCACGTTGTGGAAATGACGAAAACAGATGCGTATCTTCTTTCAAACGAAAGCAAGCAACACCTGTCAATAACGATTTTTCTGTTTTAGCTGCCAGGTGTACATTACAGCGTCATTAACCAAATGTGAAATACTCTACCTAGCTTTTAGCTCCTAGTTGAATAAAACACTTTTTTTTACACAATTTTATTTTTACCTTATTGCAGTTTGCAATAAAATTGGAAGGCTTTGGGGATTAGGTACTGTCATTATGGGCATAAATGATATACAAGTTTGAGAATAGTTCAGTTTTTAAACATAAATTAGATCTTGAATTGTACATTTTTATAGTGATTGTTAGTAATTGATGCTGTCTTTAGCAAACGAAGCATGCTTAGATATGTTGTAAAAATGATTACAAATTGGTAACATTATTTTATTAATTTATTTAATATCACACTTAATAAAATATGAAATTTATTTTTACATTTTGAAACTTTTTTAACACTCTTTTGGTTCATGATTAAGGAATTATGTATTAAAATTTTTGAAATTGAAAGTTCAGATTTGCAAATATTGTAATTTATTTTATTTTTATTATCTTCTTATTCTGTTTTTTATTTTCTGAACAAGGTAATATCTAACATTCTTTAATTCTTTTAGTGGGAAAAGAAAAGACTAAACATGGAATTATCTTGAGGATAAAAAGAAACAAAGGAGTAAAGAATGTTGAACAGCAAGTCATTATCGGAGAGACGAAGGCAGCTAATGCCGGTCCATTAGAATGAGAAGAGAACTTGTTTTTATGAGCGATTACACGTTGTGCCTCTCTTGATGGTGCTCCTGCCTCGATCTTTTCTGCGGAACACAGATGGTGAGCCTATTTAGAAATACCAATCTATTTAACACGAGCGCATCCACTCACAAACACCGGCTCACAATGGCTTTTCAAAGAACTTGCTCGCCTGTCACTACCAACTTCAACTTGGGACATCAACTACTATTTACTTGAATCAGGATTTGAAAAAATTCCCATATAATTTATTGTGTATCTTAAGTACTGAATAGCATTACCATTGTAATCATGCCACACTCAAACATTTTTACGATTACTTGAGAAAAAATAGAATATTCAGTACATCGCACATTAAAACGTGCTGAGGGTACTTAGACGGTGTCTTTAAGACAGTAAGACAAGAAATGTTTTACAAAAGATAATTTAAAATCTGCTTAGTTCAGAGTTTGGAAAAATTATATGAAAGAAAAACTTTTTATTTTTTCAATTTTCAACTTCCTTTCGTCAGCTAACTCTGCGACAAGCACGGAAATGAAATTACTTAATACCAATCTGAAGAAAAAGCTAACAAAAAACCCGGCAGAAAAAAATCAATATAAAAATCACAATGCAGTAATAAAAATAATAATGATGGCGTTATAAATAAGGATAGTAAATCAATTTTACCTTTAAATTTACATAAATCAAAACTACTATAATCACTAATTGTTGAAGTATTTGCAAAACTTTTGCTTTAAACGCTATCTCACGTGTAGTCACGAAATGAATGATCAAATTTCGCGGAAAATTGTCAACTTAAACGGAATAGGCAAATTAAACCGAGGCCAGCTAAAAAATAAAAAAAGATTAAAGCACTTGCAACTTTTCACATGTTTAACAATGACTCATTCGATAGTGCTCAGATAATGACATGCGCACGCAATGCCATCTCATGCCGTAATAAATAAACATAATTTCAGTTTTATGGCACTATGTAATCTCAACCACAGTCATGATGCAACTTACGACATTATCAACACAATCATCAAATCTTCAAGCTTTGTCGACGCTCGTTTATTGTTTATAACCACCTTATCAATTGTCTAGGAATTTTTCACTAGAATTCCATTTAAAAATCCATTTCATGACCTATAAAAAACTTGCGGCCAAACTCTTCAATCAGAAAAAATTGCAAGAAAATAGCAAAAAGGGGGAACAAGTTTAAACTTAAAGAATGTCCGTTTTTGCCTCATAAATGTAAAGTAGCACTCGTGCCTTGAAAGCAAAACAATGTCAAAAGTATGTTGGAAGCCATCTTAGACGCGCACAGCTGGTGCAAACAGAAATATTGGCGCAAACAAGTGACGCACAACTCGTACATTTGCATCAAACCTTTAAAGGGGAACTTATTATCCATTTATATTGAAATGATAATTAAATAAACAACTATGTACAATTTTAATGACACTTAATACTGTATAATTAAACTAAATTTTAATTCTAAACACAGAATAATTCGTTTTTTTTATTTTCTCACTATGTGAACACGATAGTGGCAGAGTGTGAAGTCGAATTCACGTCATCATCAGTTCAAGATAACTGCCCTAACTTAGTACATACTACCAGCAAGAAGAGACTTAACACACGGCTACTTGGCTCGGTTGTCTATCTATTGTCATAAAGTCTCAGTGTCTTGGCACCATCTCTGCTTTTTTCGACCGCTAGAGATAGTCAGCTCCAGCTATCGAACGAATTAAGAGACTTTCTTATGGCTATCAGCTATCAGTACGGAGCTTGATTCATATCGACAAGTTCTCAGTGACAGTCTATCATGTCAAATGAACATTCCATTTGTTGAAAACTTGGAGAGAAAAATAAATGCAAAGAAATTACTCAAGTTAGAACTGCAGTAACAATTAATTAGTTATGCATTGATGGATATTTGTAAGACATCCATGTTTCCACATTAAATGAAGCAAATGATGTTAATCCAATCAATTTGTATAGGCAAAAAAAATTGTTGTTTAATTACTTGATGGGAAATGGTGTTTCTAATTAGTTCTTCTTACCACCATTGAATTAACATAAAGCCATCGGGTGCCTATAAAAACCAATCCATTAGTCCGTGCTACAAACATCTAATCCTATATCTAATTAATCCAACTTCTTTGTGATAACCTCTTATTTCCGTAGAAAGGGTTTTTTTACGACATTAAGGCGCCATCTTTACAAGGCAAAGTTCTAGATTAATACTCCATGGTCTTAAAGAAAGTGGATTTTTTTTTCTCCGAATTTACATAAAATCAATTAACAACCTGAATGGACGCAAGTGCCTCATAAACCAGAACAACGGTTTTCAATTGGTTCCACGACAACAAAAAAGAGGGCGATAAAAATGGGAACTGCTGGGTTTTTTCCATTTCAAAACATCTCCCCTACCATCATGACGGGTGTGATCATAAAACACAAGGGCATTCCAATAGGAAACCACCTACCTCTCCCCATATGGCTCAAATCTTTTTTTCCTTTGCTTTGCCTTTTCTCATCCAATCATTCTCTTGTCAATTCAGGTGATTATCCACTGACCAAAATGGCCTCTAGACTTGACTTATCTAAAAAAAAAATTTTTTAATACGACACACTGAAAGCACTTCTAATATTGGGTATAAAAGATGAAAAATTGGTTTAGGGATTGCATAAGGCACGAAGATACTATAAATCTGTCTGGAAGGCCTAATGCTACAATTCGAAAAAATTAGAAATAAAATTTCTGAACAGATACTTCTTATCAATTTTTTTTGCGTGCGCATATACATGCAATATTTATATAAGGAAATCTGATAATTTTTTTTCTTTTACCCTGCAGTGCCCTTCAGATCAATTTTGATATTTTTTAAACAACTTTTATAGCTTGGAGTAGGAGAAGAAAAAAAATTGAATTAGTTTTTAGGATCTCTGATGGTTATGTGGACTTTGACAAAAACTTACGACCAATTTGCTCCGAGAGCACGAATTAAGCTGTAAGTCTTGTTTTTTTTTAATACTTTTTCTTTTCTATTATATACAGAAGCAATAACGCAAAATGAGAAAATGATTAAAAAGGAACAAAACTCGTAAATAAATATACAGTAATTGTAAATATTGGATATGTTCCTTTTAGAATTTAAAATTAAGCAATGAGTAATGAATTTTAAATTTAGGTTTAAAATTCATAGTTTGATAAGATGATGAAATAATTGTAGATTTGATATTATGAGAAATTTGAATTCATAAAACATTAAAATGCTGCAAGATAGAGAAAGCAGCAGTGACCGGAATAATACGAAACTTAGATTAGATTAGGTAAAGTCAAGCAATTGGAATAATTTGGATATTTTTGTCAATGCTCCACTGATTTTTCTCATCGTCAGCTCATTCAGCTTACAAAGTTTTTCAGCATCTTCATTTTTATGCAGCAATAAAGAGATAGGAAAAAGAAAAACAAGTATTGCATGATGATACAGTGATAAAACTTTAATGTGAACTTAGTTCTATAATAAGTGAAAGGCAAAATTGCGTTGAGAGAGGGGAATTACTTTGTGAATCGCCATCGCGTAATCGCAAGGAAAGGGAAAACAGCGCTACGTATAAGAGCAACAAACCTCACGAGGAATTTCACTTTGATGCTCTTCACTTTCATGCATGGCCGCTGTTTGATTACATTTATCACGAGTCGCAGCTAATACACCTCAACACTTCCTCTGATTCTCTGGTAAAGGGAAATTTAAAAAAAAACAACAAACAAATGAGAAAAAAGAAAATTAAATACTTAAAAAATAACTTGAACTGGTAAATTAAAAGTTTATGCTTAAATTGAGCAGTTGAAATTTCAAAAGTAATTAATATGTAAAAGATGCTTTATTAATGCTGAAAAATTAAATTAAAACAAATTAAAATCTTACCTTCGAGGTTTGTTGTTGCTTGATAAACTTTGACGTTCTATTTAATATTATTAATTAAAAATAAAGTAATATAAATAAAAAACTATTTGAACTATCACAGACAAATGGAACTCCACACCCGTAACTTTATTGCAATAAAAATCGGTAGAAGTTGTTTTTTTCACTTTAAAACAACACTCTCCCTACCTCATTTTGTTAAAACTCTCTAAATATCATAATAATTATTATATACATCAGAGAGAGATAGAGAGAGAGAGAGTAGTGAATACTTGTTTCAATAAATTTACAAACTTATTCTACATCACCCCTACCTTTGAAAATTACAACAAATAAGTTTTGAATTACATACAAGTTCTTCTTTTCTTTTTTTTTTTTACAATGGCACACTAAAAATTAATTATATACAGTATACATAAAGAAAAGATAATAGTTTATACATTTCATTGAATTTATAAAGATCAAAGATGAGTCCATTTGTTGAAATTTTATAGTGCATAGTTATCACACTAAAGAGAAGAGAAAAAAAATCTTTTGCTATGTATCGTACACAACACCACACAAAAAGAAATCACAGAAAAAATTCTCTCTCCTCTTATACTTTGGTATTTGAAGGGTTATTTATTGACAATTTCCAGATTGATAATTTGGAAATATGTAGCGAGAATAAATTTCAAATGTGGAATATAACAACCAACTGCGAATTTTATATATATATTTATATAGGGGAAAAAATGAAAAAAAGGGCGTGAACATTTACATATGAGAAAAATGTCTAGATTTGATTTGTTCTAATAATTAACTAAAAAACAATTTGTGCATTTACAATTAATTTTTAATTTTTAATAAGATAAAAAAGAACAAGATTATTTTATACAATATTTATAAAGAAAAAAGATAAAGATATAATTTTACAGGCATTTCGATTTTTAATTTATAATAAGAATTAAATGTTTTAACACGGAGTTTTCAGCAAATTTAGAGAATCAGTGCAAAATTCTAATGATAAACTAAAGCTACAACTGATCAGATTTAAATTTAGGTAACAAACTATTGCTTACAATTGTAATAAACCACTTTCTAATAAGATGAGAAATAAATAACCATTCTGTACATTTCACTTTTTATCCAACTAAATGTTCAATAGAAATTGTCCTTTAGTGTCTCCGCCATTTGTTTCCTCGCAAAAAACGTAATTGAATTGATTTTATTTTCACTTATGAACAATATAAAGACTGAAAAAAAAACAACAACATTGGATTCGGTTTGTGAAAGAGTAAATTGATAATATCCAATTTGAGGTTGAGTAAAAGAGCTGTTTTTTATTTTGTTTTGGTATTTTTTTTTGTTGCAAGGCCTACGTATTGTCCTTTTATTTATCTTTTTATTTCCGTACCAGCGGAAAATTTAGAGACAAATTCAACAATTTGTTCCACTTTGAAATTTTGTAAAATAATTTTTCTATTCTAAATTTGGTGTGAGTGTTTTTATATTTTACATCGCTTCATGTGAATTTAAAATTTGGAAAATATTTTGATAATGTTGACAACATTTATATAGTACAAAGCATGATGGTAGAAGAAACTATAATAGAAATAAGGAAGAGTAATAAAACACACGCTTGTATTTATTTACAATATTGTTCTTTTTTTGATGCAAATTGAATAGTAAAAAAAGATCTAGAAAGCACTTTTAAGTTTTCAATTCAAACAATTGTCTTTTGACATATAATTGCTTGTTATCAACCTCATTCGAGTGATGCAACACATCAGTAAAGGCACAACGCCAACACTAACCACTCTTCTTGTGAATAATTTAAATTTATCATTCATTTACTCATCATGGTTGAAACAAGCAAATTACAAATTGCAAATTTTAATTGTGGCATTATTTTTTCACTCCAATATATTATTTTTAATGCTTGTTTGTTTTTTAACTTGCCATATTTTACAAAAGGTAGCAAAAGAAATGAAAATAGACATGTTAAGAGAACAACTGATCACTAAATATTTTTTTTGCTTTCTACATTTTTGCAAACGGTGAAAAGTTGGAAGACACTCAATAGGCCGCTAACTATCTAGAAAAAGAGTTCTTCAAAAAAATGAAGCATCATCATTTTTAGAGAGAGAAACAGAAAAATAACCAATAACAGCAATTCCAACAACGACACATTTTTAAAAAAATTTTTTATTTTTAGTGCCTGACAAAATCTCACTCACTGGTCCAGAAAAATTTTTCTTTATTTATTGAGTAAGACGTCACTGCAACTCGTATTTCGTTCGATATGCAGCTTTTGCGTACGCCTCAAAACACAGTAAAATTATCAAATTAAAGGGAAAACTTCATAGTAAATATCCATAAAACAGAAAAGCAATCGTTTCATCTACTTTAGTTTTTGGGTACTCAAGTAATGAATTAATTAATGTTAAAATTTTTAATTATTTTAGTAAACTTTAAGCAGCCGAATTAAATGGAAAAAAAATACTCAACACGTAAAGAAATAACAAATAAATTAAATTAAGAATAAAAAGTGTAGCAGCAATAACATTTAATTCTACTTTAAATTTTGATGTTTTAAATTGAATATCGATTCTATTCCGACTTGAATTAAACGTTTTAGGCTTAATTGCTTTGAATTGGCATTAACAAGCTTTAGTTTTTTTAATACATTTAGATTGTTGTCACCTTGGATTGTACTTCAGATTTGAGTTAGATATTGATATTTATAGCACCCTTAAAACTAAAATGATGTGTTCTTTCAATTTTTGTAAATTGTTGTACAGCATATAGCGGTATGTAATCACCGAGAGCTGTTACACTTGACTAAAACTGATGCTTCATTTGATATTGCGTAACCAAGTTAACAAATCAGATAAGATTAATATTTATGAAATTTATAAAATTTGGGAAAAGGGAAAGCTAATTATTTCAATTGTTGTAATTGTTATTTTAAGGCCTGTTTGGTGATGAGCTGTTGATAAACCAATCTTATTATTTGAAGTTGGAAATTTTACTAGGAAGTTTTCTCTGTAAACATTTCAATTGCGCAAATAAATTATTTGAACAATATTTTTCGAAAGGCCCTTCTAAAGTCTTTATTAAAAATAGTGTAGATGATGGGATTGAGAGCGGAATTGACATAACCGAGCCAGAAGGCAGTGGCAAACGCCAAATCAGGAATATCGCATAGCTTTCTGCAGATGCCATTCAGCAGGTACAGCATGAAAAAAGGCAGCCAACACAGGATGAACGACGCCATAATGAGCCCCAGGATGAGCGTGGCTCGCCTCTCTCTTTTTCGCGCGATGCGTCGTTTCTCGCGCTCCGGATCTCGAATCTTAGGTGCAACTCGACCCAAGTCAACTTCCTCTCGTCTTTCTTTGGTTGCCGCCTTTTTTTTTGGTGGTCGGCACAAATGTCGTAGTCGTTTTAAAGGGACTTGACTTTCATCTCCTTCGGTGCGGCTTGATTTCGATTCGCGGTACTGATCACTATCCGAAGAATGTTCCATTTCGGATATGCAATCGTCAGGCTCTACCGTTGACGACGGTCCTCTAGGTGAGGTGGCAGTGGCAGGCGGCGTTTTGGGCACAGCAACTGACGACGACGATTTGACTGCTTTGGCTGTTCCGTTGCCACAGCCTTTGGCCTCTGCAGCTTCGCTAACCTCGTCCGTCGGAGCGACAATGGAGTCATCAGCGACGACAGTTATTGGCGACACTGGTGATTCCTTGCGTCTTTCGGGGCTGGGAGTGGAAGCAGGCGTGATTGCTGGGACCCCAAGCGTGTCACCTCCGCCTGACGCTCCTAACATGGCCGGTTTGCTACTACTCTTGTTTTTGTCAGGTGGGCTAGCGTTGCTGAAGCTTGTCGTCGTCGTTGATTTGTCCTTGGCCGCCTCCATGACGTACTTGCGTTTCACTGCACGTCGAGCCCTCGATCGTGCCGCGATGTAAATGCGTATGTATACAAACACCATTATCACGCTTGGGATGTAGAATGAGCCCATTGCTGAGTAGATGACGTAACCCATTTCTTCACTTACCTGCGGAATTAAAAGACCAGCAACTCCTATAAAAGAATTCATTACCATTTCTTTACGAAGTATTTAAAATTATATAAACAATAGCAATTCAAACGTGCATAAATCATGGCCACAATTTCAAGACACTGCTCCCTGGGGTCTTTAAAATATAAACAAAAATAATTTTTAAAATGTAAATTTTATTTTATTATCTATTCCTATGGGATCAACTTTAAGCAAACAATGTCTCGAAATCCTGGTGATGAAGATTTTACGACTTACCAGTTTATGAATCGTTTATTAAATCCAATTTAAAAAAGAAATAAAAACAGCACATGCACATTTAGTAATAAATATACATAATTTTTTACACGAAGAAAGAGATTTTTGATATTGTATACTTAATCTTGTTTACAGTAAAGACCTTAGGATATATTAAAATGGGTAATAGCGATCACAATTTGTGCCTCGCAGAAATTCTTAATTGAGATGCTGTTCATGATGTAAGAGAATGATCACAGCTTCCAACCTTCTCAAATGAACTATGTAATAAAAAATAACGAACGAGTTTAATTGAGTTAAATAATTTATAGATATATAATTTCATTTCTTTTAATGGGAAAATTTGAAATAGATGAAATTTTGTTTAATCAAGTGTATTTCTTTAATTATTACCTTAGGAGCAACTGTGTTAATGGTAGACTAAAATAATTATAAACATCGAATTTATAAAAGGAAGGAAAGATTTGAGAGAAAAAATAGTGAAAAATGCAGCTCAAACATATGACTGACAGTAATTGTTGACATTGAATGGACGGGTTCATTATACAAAAGACTCGTTTTCAAGATAAGAAGCATATCTTTGTTTTCGTGACACGGAGTACGATGGAACATTCAGTTGCAAGTTTGGTGACATAATAAAAATAAAATTTTAACTTTATTCACTAACATGCTCGTTAATGGCATTTTCTATGGTGCACATTAATATTCATGCAGAGCTCTTGCTAATAGAACTGATCGTAGACTTGATTATATGCATAAGCAAACATTTACTCCAATTCTTATAAAATTAAAGCAAGCTCAATCATAGTATAAGCCAACTAGAATGTTATAATTGTGTCACCGCTTTCATAAATTTACAAACCAATTATTATTAAAAGATTTAATAAAAAAATCAGGAAAAAAATACCAAACCACAAATTATAGCTGCAATAATTTAGATGTACTTGAAATTTACTTGTTTTCATTTTGGAGTTTGGATTTTTGCCAACATTAAACACAACAACAACATCATCTCAGGACCACCCGTTGCCAGCCATCTTATTTTTTAATTTTTTTTTAAATAAAAAATGATGTGAATTATAATTGAAAAATATATGAGAAGTTATACATAATGATATACTCACTTCACATTCTGGGTAGTCGTGAATTTTTTGTGGCTTCTTCCAACCGAGTAAAGGTGGCACCGAAATTACAAAGGACACAATCCAAACGAGAAAAATCATGATAGCAGCACGCAGAGGAGTTCTTTGCTTCAAATACTCAACTGCTTTGGTTATAGACCAGTAACGGTCTAAACTGATCATACAAATATTAAGAATGGACGCGGTACATAAAAGGACGTCCACCGCTTGATGGATTTCACACCACCACGAACCAAATATCCAATAACCCATCAACTCGTTTGCTAACGAAAAAGGCATGACCACAAGACCGACGAGAAAGTCGGAAACCGCAAGTGACGCAATGAACCAGTTTTGGATGGTCTTGAGTGTCTTTTCTGTCACAATGGCAATAATGACCAGCATGTTGCCCACTACGATTACAATCATCAGAGAGGTCACAAAAATTGCTGTGAGGATGATCCTTAACGTAGAATAGCCACTGGGATACATAGAGCCATCCCAATCGGTACTACCAACATTTGGAAACTGCGGCGATGAAACATCCATGTTTAACATTGGTTCATAAGTTGACCACAAAGAACCATTGATGATGTCACCTACTGATGTTTCATTGACCGCCGTGACAAAATCTTGCTGTAATTTGCTTTGGTTCAGAGTTTGCGTTGCGTTGAGTGACAGTGGACTGTCTGTTGTGTCATCGTAATCAAGCGGTGCAAGTGTGTAATCGTCACTTATGTCAGATCCATTAGAAAAGATACCCATCACGAATATATATTTATATTTATATTTATTTATAATACGTCGTTGCAACTTATTATGTAACAGTCTCTTGAACCATCAAGCACTTGAGGGAATTGTTTTTTGAATTAGCTGCCTGATTCTTTGAATAGGTTTAATGGCTCACTCTTTCACAGCCTTCTATTTCATTGCTACGTGTTTGTTTTGCAATGAAATTGGTTTTGCTAACCATTTGGACAGTTTTGCAATGGATGAAAAATATGACGTCATTCGAATATCCCTTACTCGAGTTACGTCACCGCATCTCTACTTGGAAGCATAGTATACGTTGATATTTTCACTCATTTAAATCGTCAGTCTTGTGGCAGAGGTGACAGCGTGATAACGAAATTAGGAAACATGTCACCAATAATTCGATCTAGGGTCGTTTGATGAACCATGATTGCTGAATTGTAGGCCAAGTGTGCAGCACAAGATCAAACTTCGTCCAAAAATAAAGCTGAAACGACAAAATATGATAGCTTTAAAAATAAATAAACAATTTATATGTCCTGTTTTATTTAGTAATCTTAAATTTATTATTTTAAATAAACAATTTTTTTGATTTATATTTCGTTTTTAATCTGCAAGCCTAATAACCTTGCGCAGTAAAGCAAAAAATATACATGAATTCTTTTTACAAATTAATTCACGCATTAATTTATGGGACAAGGAACAATAATTTTACAACTTTGTAACTTGCTAGAGCTTGCATGTCTTTATCAGCTCACATTTATTATTGTCTTATAAATTTAAATTTTCTTTTGCATAATTCTATACTTTGTCTTTGCAACGGATTCTTAAAAGCATATACTCTTTAGTGACAACTATAAATATCATTTCCAGCGACATGAAGGAAGATAGTGCTAATATTTTATGTTGTTTTTTTCTACTAGAGAGCTTTAAAAGAAACAAATAAAAAAGAGCCCACCTTCAACTTATATCACCTAAATGTCTTTTTTTAAGTCATTGATATTTTCTTTTTTACTTGTTTGTACGTTTTTGTTTGCAACGATTCAATAACATTACTTTATATCTCCAGTTGCAAGTTTTTGTAATCATAAAGTGTAAATAGAAAGAGTTTTTCAATTTCAGATTTTGTCAAATGATAAGTGTAAAGTTAAGTCGGGCAGAAATTTATAAAATACGCAATACTTTTTCATTCAGTTGTTAGTTAATTAAGTTATTTGTAATTATTATCCACAAGCACGACAGAATAAAAATGGACAATAAGGAAAAAAATTCAAACCCTGTTATTACTAAAAATATGAGTAAATTTGAAATCACGTTTTCTCACGCAAACCTCAGTTAACAACATTACATATAATGTGCATTCTAGTTAATTGAGCCCACAATTCATCACTAATTTTTTTCCTTTTTCTCATCTGACAGTTATTGTTTGCCAATGCACTCGATGGCAATCTATACTACACTATTTGATAAATGACTTAATATCGTATTACACTTTGTATAACAAGAACTCACTGCACAAAACCAGTGCCATCATCAATAATAATTATCATAAGCTGTCAATAAACACAGCTAACTCACATAATGTCACTGATTATCACCTTAGTGAAGTGTAGCGCAAAATAAGATGAGATCGCATGTTAACATCCTGCATATTCAGAAAATTCGTTCACAGCGTGATTAGGTTTTGCTATGCTGAACTGGTCTCTGTCGACTGGAGCCGCTCCAATCACATCTCGAATAAAGAGTGTGGCAACAGGGTTGCACTCATGTCAGGCGTGAGTGATAACCAAGAAAATCACGCAGTCACATCTGGCGAATGTCAATCCTCAGAGGACACCACAGGAAAGACACAAACTGCAACCAACGTAAATATGGATATGCTAATGCAAATCCTAGTTGTAAAAAAATGCATAAAAAAAAGAGGTTTTTCAAGTGGTTTTTGAAAAGGTAGTGTGCACAGACAAAAAAATTGAGGATGAAAGTATTGATTAGTTAAAAAAAGGAAGGGATAAAACGTTTTTTAAAATATCTAGAAGAGATAAGAAAAACGGATAGTGAAAAAGAAAAATACAAAGGATGGTTATTCTATGAAAAATGAAGGAAAGAAAATATTAAACGGAAAAATGGAAGGAAATAAAATATTGAAAATAAATATTTCTTACAATTGTTGAAAACTTTTTGGAATTGAATTTCTGTGTATTTGTTTATTATTGAAATTGAATTTTTACAATTATTTTTGAAATAAATATGTTTTTGTCAAATAAAAAATAAGGAACATAAAAAATAGAAAAGCGAAGAATAATTTTATCCAAGAATGGCAAAAGGTCGAGATTTCTAGTGGAAAAATCAGTCACGTGGAATGAAAAGCAGAAAGAGTGGTGTTGCTGATGTGACGTCACAAGCATAAGCCATGCGAGGAAGCCAAGTGCACAGGCTGCAGGAGGTAATTACTGGCGTAGAAGAGCATTCTTAATTAACTTTACCATTAGCTTTTATTTACATGGCTGCTTAGATCTATCCTCCACATTCTCTTACTATTTGGCTTTTTATGATAGGAGGGAATGGCAACAGCAAGTCAACAGCACATTGCCACAATTGTACAAAATGAAATTCATTAGGAATTTTGCAAACTAACAGCCTTTTTTCTTTTTCTCTCATCTCTAATGCTATCGATTTAAATTATTCATTGCGGTTACTTCCAGTGGGTAATTTCGTTTGTAAAGAAAAAGTATTTACTTGAAATCATATTTAATTTAAAAAAAACGTTATATTTTAAATTAAATAATTGATTATACATACACTTTATTTTTATTTAATTTAATTTTTGTTTAATTTCATCAGAAAATGAGAAGGGAGGTAGTTTCTGATGATGGTCTCAAGGAAGAGGAAACTGAAAAAACCTTCAAAAAACTTGAGGTATGTGGTTAAGTAAAGGAAGAAGTTGACATGCTAAACAGCCAAAATGTAGTAATTAAACATGATATTAAGCTTTTAAGTAGATACATTACTTTAGATTTTTTTATAATTTTAAATTTGCAGTTGATAAACTGAAGTGTAATAACACTGTATTATATTTTTACTACAAAGGGAAAAAGTATTAACTTCGAGTCAATGCATAACTAATGGTTCAAACAGAAATATTCAGTATCAGGCACAGACTTTGTATAAATAATAGAACAACAATCCGATTTTGAAAAACATTTTAAAAAATTTTAATACTATTTTTAGTTTCTTTAATGGAAATATATCTGATATGTACTTTAAAAACAGAAAAACATAAAAAAACCGGGTACTCATCAATTCTTTAGTTTTTGAGGACAAAAAAATCTCATGCATTCATATTTTACGCCAGTAATAGTGACAAGCAGACAAAAAAAGTCCATTTTCTTTCAAAATTTCCTTTCCCATTTTCTAGTTTTTACTGGGTCAAGGCAAAGAAAATTTGTTCGTGTGTCGCGTCTAAAACCATTTTTTCGACCGTCGTATAAAAAGCATTTGTTGCAGCTGTTTCTGTCAATCCAAGTTAAGACTAAATCTCTTATACGGCACTTCCATACGCGAAAGCTGAAAAATTAATCACATAGTACGAAAACAAACATTTAAAAAAACATAAAGTTAAAAAAGATAATTCAATTCCACTTAATCTTTTTGTTATGGCAACTAAATTCTACATAAAACATCTTCAACTTTTAATATTACACGTTTACTCCAATTCCGCTTTGGCAAACACTATAAGATCCTCTGTGTGGAATACCGGAAAGACATTTGAAGTCTCAAATACCTTGTAACGTGTTAGATTTTTCCTTTTGGTTACTCCCCTTACAGCTTTTTAACAGTTTAAGAGACATTTAATGTCCCATCTTTCCGGAAACGAGCGCAAAATGCGTTACGTTTAACATATTCTGAACGCAATTAGCTGAATGAATGACGATGTTTTCAAGTGAGATATTATTGACACTAAAAGAATTTTATACTCTGCATAATGTCAGCAATTTAATTTGAAATCTTCTTTTTCATTTTATTTTATTTTCTTCTCAATTTACTATTTATTTTCACTGCAGTGATTCCTAAAATGTTAAAGCAGTCTTGTTTAAAAATTAAACTTTGATATTTTATGCGTTCAAATCCCACCGAGATGGTATATATAAAAATAAGTGTCGGTGTGAAAAGAGCAAATCTCAAAATACTTGGTTTAAGAGCTAGAGTGTTTGAATATAAAATTTCTCTTAAGCCTAGTCTTGTAAATACTATAAAAAGACACGAAACGTAAGTTTTGTTTCTTCAGCAAGATTAGCAAACTAATCTGACCGCAGTTAAACACAACACGAGCTGTTGTTGCCACAAAGAATCACACTGCATCTGTTTATTTTCATAAAAAAACTTAAATATTAAAAAAAAATTGTTGGAATCTGTGCAGATTATTTTTTTGATTATCTAGTTAGTTTTTAAAAACTTGATTCCACTTGCGAAGCACTTAAAACTTAAATGAGTTTAATGTGCTGCAAGTTGGCTTGCTCTCTTTTCATTCTTTCTACGGGTATACCTTAATAAGCTTCTTAATGGACCAGAAGAGAATATTTAAAGAGAACACAAATTACATTTGCATTTATGAGGTAGAATAAAAAATTTAACGAAAGAAACAGTAAATATAATTTTTATCTAGAGGTGTAAAGTTTATTAAATTAATTAAATAGACGTGTTTAAAATGATAATATAAACAATGTAGAATTGAGTTTTTATGCTAATTTTTATGCTAAATCTTTATGGAAAGTAACATGATCACATTTTTTTTTGTATTGCTGTATAAGGTACACATTTTTTATACTAAATCTTTGACTTACGTGATTTCCGTAGTATTACTCTACACCTTAGTGCAAAAAGCTGCTCGTCACCAGTATAAGCAAAGGCAAATTGCGAAATGAGAAAATGCTTTTTTTTCTCTCCTCCACACTTGAAATGTTCTTACAATTGAAAGATGATTTATTACTCGCTCCTGCTATTGGTAAAATAACAAAAAAGGGCAAAGTTTTTATTGATTTTCAGTCAAATTCAGGGGTAGAATGAAACACAAGTGTAAACTTAATTTTTCAATATCTTTTCTTTTAATTTCTCTTTTCAGTGATTCGTAGCAATCATTTGTCTATTGCACCAGGAGTGTTGGTACAGGGTAGCGAACAATAAAAGCGGAAAGAAATTTAATTTCTTTTAAGTTGCTTAAACTTACAAAATTTTCAACGATTTTTTGCGGAAGGATTTGCCATCATTCACAAAAACCTCCTTCCTTTTTACTAACCGGTTTTCCTTTTTCTTTTTTTTGTGCATCGTTTTTTTTTCAAGTGGGCAAACAAGCTCTACTTATTTTGATTGCATAATGCTTGCCAAGCACAAATTACAAAATGCACAAAGCTTTTGAATAATAATTCCATAGAGATGAAAAGAGAGAGGAGCGATGCAGTGACGCAGCAAATACAAACACATTTGTGGCAAACTTGTGTCTGCACAATTATTTTATGCTCAAATACACTTTTCATCTAATTTTTCAATCTGTTTGTAACAAATTATCCATTTGTTTTGGTTGGGTTGTATTAAAAAAAGAAATCTTATTTTTGTTTTGTTTGTGTATCAATCAATAAACTACCGTAATTAAATCTTCAATAAAACTACGAATTTGAAGTCGTAATTAAATTTTAATAATTTAATATCATCATTCAACTGTACCTGGTATTGGATTGCAACAGTTCGTTTCGATGAAAATAAATAGATAAAACAAGGTAATATAGTACGTCAAAATAAGTTTAATTTAATTTTTATAAATTTATGTAGTACTCTATATTGCACTAAATTAAAATCATTTTAATTTTTAGCTATTCCAAAAAATCGATGCAATTTTTTTCAAAAAAAAAATTTTTTGCAGAAATTTTCTTTTAGAAAAAGCGGCTGTGATACTCTGATAATGCACGTTTTCCTCATGTGAAAACCTCCATGTGTGAAGTCAAAACCCTTAATTAATTAAGAGAAAATGAACGTACTTGTAAATAATGGACGCCAGACAGCAACCGAAATAGCACTATAAAAAAAATAACTACTGTAGTTATACGAAATTACAGTAACAGTTGTGGGAAAGTTTGTAAAGGTAAAACTTAAGTGAAATCAAAGTAGCAATTTCTCAATACTAATTCTATTTGTACATGTAACAATCAGTAAAAACATATTTTGAACAGATGTTTTATTTGAATCTTTCGAGTCACCTGAATGGATCTGAAAACATGGTAATCTTGTTGATCAACAATTCAAGGAAAATGCAACAATAGTTTCTACATTATAGTTATGAAATATTTCAAGAACTAATCTTTTGATCAAAATAACAATTAAATACAAAAGCTTTATCAGGTGAGTATATTATTTGTTATTGATTTTCTTTAATTTAATTCTAAAGCAGTATCTGTCATTGCTCTATTAAAAATCTATAGAAATGAAAAAATAAACCAATCTCATTTACCTATAATTTAATCACGAAACGTCATTCGCAACTTATAATCTTGAAAGTATCGTCAACATCTAAATCAAGTTAGTTCAACTCTTTTCTGATTCCAAAATCCAACAACTCATCCCCAGAAAGAAACTCAAGCTCAATCCTTTCACGTGGAGGTCAAAAAAGAACTCGATGCCATTGTATATTATCCGTGGTTGATTTTCCCGAGAGGTTATAGGTCTGCAGACAGCCGATAGAGGACCGGGAGTGGAAGTGAGGAGAGCCTATAATGAGATTTTTCCTCCCAATCTGAGAAGGAGTTCTCTCTTTCTTCTGACCTAGCTGCTGTTAAGAAGTGTGGGACTTCGAATTCCGATAGGCCTTGTTTCCAATGCTTAGAATCCTGGCCAAGAAGATAGAAAAGAAGGGGAAGTGGGACAATGACGAATAGATGTCTATCCAAAAAATCCATCAAGGACATTTGAAAAGAATTTTTAAGGAATCACTTTTAAGTGCTTCACTTTATGTTGCTACTACGAAAGAAATCTGGAGTTTTTTAATGTTTGTTGGTTACTAACATTCTGAAAATATAGTAAATTGAGTTGGTTTATTAATACTTTATCCGATTTGTCACGTTAATTAGGTTTTAAGGTGAATTAAAGAGAGATAAATAAAAATGATATTGAGATAATGCATAACAAAGTTTAGAAATGTAAAGCAATAAATTTGAAGACGATGCGCTGCTTAGAAAATATCCATCCAAGTAATTCATTGCGTTGATAGGCCTACTGGGTCATTGGTTGCTCACACCTCCTTCATCATTAAAGCCATAATTCAAAATTTCTGACAACTCAAACACAAATGACATGATTTACGACGAGCAAAAGCAGGAGGTTGAACAGACGCCAATCTTTTCTTATTACACAAATCATACAACATTTGGTAATAACTTTTTCTTCAAATTTTACACGTTTTTTATAGTTTTAACAATGAGAAAATCAAAAAAATGTAAAATAACAAACATGTTTGTTTACTAGTAAATTCTCGCTAATTTTCTAATGCTCTTTTATTGATCTTTCAGTTCAAGAAAACGAAAACAAAAGGCTAGAATTTGGTACTTAAAGAGCCATTGTTTATGATAGTTGTTGTGGGGGTTGTTTCTATCGTCAATGCAGTCCCTTTTGGCGTATATACTAAGAGAGCAGAGAAATAAATGGCAGTGAAATTAGTTTTAAGGTCGAGTTTCACCTGTGTAAACGTTTAGCATCCAAAGAAGAAACTCAATGGTCCAGAAATAGGCAAGGGACACATAGTAAATCGAAAGAAAGTCTGCTAACCTTACGCACTTAAAACTGTGTTAGAAGTGAAAATAAAATCTCGAATCTAAACTCATTTTTATCGTCTTTTATTTGGCTCAACATTTAAATCTCTTAATACACTTTAACTAAAATGAAACTTATTCAAAGGAATTACTCTCTTAAGTCAAACGTTTCACTCATCACTTAAACGACCCTTAACCTTGCACTTATATCACTCTCAAGATGAAATGAAAGAATCTTCACTTTTGCCAATTTGAAAACAGGTTTTCTTGAGCTCAACAGGAGAGCAAATCACTTTAATGAATTAAATCCATTTCACGCAGCACGCCATAAAATTCGTGCATTAAAATTAAACATCACTAACATCTTTACAATCTGTGATGACCTTAACGACCTGTTCAGCAACACCTTAAAGTAATTTCTAAATGAGTCATTCATTTACCTTGATTACAAAGAGTTGTAGTGACGGTCATTCGTTCACATCAACTCCTTCTCTCTGCATTCTCAAACCTTAGGCTTGAAACTACACAACACACAATGACGTAGATGCAGTTGAAGGTGAAGAAGAGGGCTTTTAAGCCTAATTGTGCCTCGGAGGTTGCTAGAGAGAAGCTATTTTATAGCTAATCGAGCGTATTGAGGGAAAAGGTCGTAAAACAAGATGATCATCGTCCCCTAACCCCAAGATGATGTTAGTAAAAAGGTTTTTATTCTCCAACTGGACTTAAAATGTACATAAACTTTTATATCGAACGTCTATTCTCACTAAATTAATCATAATGTCTACTAAAAGTTGGGCATTTCAATAGTTTTTAATCACGTTTTTTATGGTTCACACCTGAGTGAATTTTTTTTATCACTTTTAGCTAATGCATGTTCGAAGAAAAATAATGAAATACAGAAAGGATTTACTTAGAAATAAAAGAGAAAAAAAAGTAAAACGCTAATTGAATTTGCAAGTAAAAAATTGGTTTGCATAAAATCATGAACCCTCATCAATCATTCAAACGAGAATAGCAAAAACATATTGCAAATTTAATGACACGTTGCGTTTTAAAATTAATACATTAAATTTTTTATATGATTGACACCTAACAGAATATTTTTTCATTTATTAAAAAAATCGGTGACATTTTTTTGATTTTTGGCATATTTATTGTATATATGGTATGCTGTAATTGAAATGTGTTTAGAAGTTAATTTTGATAAAAAACCAAAAACCAAAAAAAGAAATCGGAAAGAATCAACTTGTGAAATGTATAAATAATTTTACAAAAAAAAGGTTATAAAAATATCAAAAAAAAGAGGAATAAAAACAATCTTCAAATGGTATATACGTTTAGAAAAAGCAACCCCTGAGCTTTTCTGCTGAACTTAAACTATTACTGCACAAAAAATAGGCGATAATGGTAAAACTGTTTTAAGATAATTACTTTTTTAAATGTTCCGATGCTTTGTTTTTTAAACCTTATCTAATTATTATTTTTAGAAATTTATTTTAATATTTTAAAAACAAAGTAATTTCATTAGTCACATTATTTTAATCGCTCGTTTGTTTTATAGTTATTGCTCAAAATCTTTATTTTGTTAAATTTTAATTCAGACAAACAATTCTAAATTAAAATTTAGCAAATGGTCAATATATCACACAACAGAACAAAGTATTAAAACTATTTTTTTATTGTACTAGACTTGGATTATAAAGCGACTTATAGTTTAAATGATCTTCCCTGATTTGGAACTTCAAGATTTGATGTGTACTGACGAATGGTAAATGTCGGTCATTTAAAGATGTCACATTACAAAAAATAGATTTATTAATTTTTTTGACTTAAAACGTTCTCTTGATATCAAAAACCACTGTCAAATATTAGTCACAACTGTTCAATGGTTATAGAGAGAGTAGCATTACAAACAAACAAATAAATAAATATCATCCTCATTTATAGGTACAGATGAGTATACATATGAAATAGTGTTCTCATTTTTATTTCATGAATAACATAATAAAGGGGTTTCAAAAACACACAAGAATACAAATTTGAATTAATCTGATCCAATTTTTTCCAAGGTGCTGCTCATGCAGAGAATTTTAATCTGATTTAAAAAAATCGTTCTCAACAGTCGTTTCTTTTAGTTTAAATTGATTTTTAGTTTAACTAATAGTGTGAGGGAAATAGCTGACCGGTCGCCTACCCAATCAGCTGGCCAAACAACTGACCAGTAGGCCGATCACTTCAGTGAGTGATCGTGTGACAAATGTGTTATCGGTCAAGTAATCAGATTTGTAACCGGTTGTGACTGGTCATAAAACTAATTATGTGACCAGTTATGTGACTTATCCGCAATCAGTGACACAGCCAGGGGGAGTGGGGAAAAGGATATGCGGGATCGGGCTGTAGCCCTCCTGAACCGCAAACGCCATAGCTTCTTTGATGCTAAGTAAATAATATCACTTAAACCTCATAACATTTCCAAAGTCACACGGTCTTACAGCTATTTCTGAAAAATTTTAAAATTTTGCATCATATGTGAAATGATTTTATAAAAAATGTTTTTTTTTTTTTTATTTGACTAAACTTTTCTGGAATTTTAGATTTTTTTAAAATAAATTTCTGGCTGCTGACTGTAATCTGTCTTCTGAACAATTGATAACCGGTCGAGTCGGGTCTTTTGATAAATGGAATAACTGGTTATGATGGGTTGTTTGAAAAATGGGATAACCGGTCGTAACTGGCCGTGTGACCATTGTGTGTTCGGTCAGGTCACTGGACTTATGACCACCCGCCGAGTGACTAGATGCATAAATATAAATATGGCGTAAATATAAATATAAATATAAATACACCATTCTCTTCGTCAGCAAAGCAGATGTGTTTTGACTACCGGGAAATGTAACTAGGCAACAGATTGAATAAGAAATTAATAATCCAAGACTTTCTCCACTGTTATCCATTTTGCACTTTCTAAAATACATCAAAGGTTTTGAAAACTTAGGCATTGCTGAAGTGACTGGTCGAAAGGATTGTCAATGTGGAAGCAGCACCAAGTTTCAAAAGTTAGTCACCAGTCTGGCACCACTGTAGTTAAAAGTGGTTTTATTGGCGTTCAGCAATGCCTGTAAGTATAAGCCGTAACAAATCTCATTTTATGCGAATTTTCGTGACAGGACCTAATCTAAAAGGGTCACGTTAGGAAGATGTAATGAGTGCACCTCATGCAGCTGACCGATCCTGCGCTGAACAATTTATTTTACATTTAAACGCCAGTCAAACTAAATTTAAATTAAATACAGCAATTCTCACTACGTGGCCATGCACTGATCAGTTCTTTTTATGTACAAACACGAGGCCGTTCACTCAAACACGTACAACCACCACAAGACCCCGTGCTTGTCAACTGCGCGGTTTAAAAGTCACCCGATGTGCCCCAATGTGCCCCAAGGATGCGGCTGAAGGGAAGGGGTGTACGGCCCCGGGTATCAATTTTGCCTTGTCCATCACTGATAATAATCCGGTATTGTCAAATCTTGATGTCACTTAATTTGAGAATTTTGCACTCCCCGGCTAGCCAGTCATGGAAAATGTGTGGAAAGAATCCTAATTTGCGAAGCCGAAAATGCGTGGCATTTACGTTTTTTGTGTATATTTTTCATACCTAACTTGAAAAAAATTTCCATTTTTGAATTTTATTATAAAATAAAATAATAAAAATTTCATATATTGGGTGTAATTTTTGAAATTATTAAAATACAGTATATACTTATCTAAAAACGAATTAAATAAACACTCATTAAAGAATTTTTGTAATATAAAATTACTTTACAAAACTCTTTAATATGTGTGTTTCATTTTATTAGTTTTTAGATAAATATATTTTTTAAAATAGTTATGTTTTTAATTATATTAAATTTTGTTTATAAATGTTGTTGCAATTGAGTTTTTAGAAAGAAAATTTTTAAAGTAAATTTGTAACTGATCTAGTCGCTTATTAATTGAGATTAATTTATTTTAATTAATCTGATTAATTTTTTTGTTTGAAACCCCTATTATAAAATTTTTATTCTAAATTCCATGCATTAATTATCCGGGAGTATAACAAAATTTTTGTAGATTTATTCATCTTTAAAAACGTTAAAATCTTTTTTCATCCATTGCGATATGAAATTTTTTCTTTATCTTAATGACAAGTTTTATAAAATTTCTCCGTAACATTTCTCAAATCTGACACTCATGTGACAAACCCATTGAGCCCCATTTCAAAATTTTACTGCATACAAATCAAATTTGCTACTGCCTTCACAATACAAGATATGCCATTATGGCACAGGCATTGGTAAAGGTACAATTGTACTTTTTTCTTTCTTTCTTCCTTTTTTCCTTCTTGTTCTTTTTCACGTCTTTCAGTTTTTTTCCAATCTCCTTTCGACCAGAATTGCATTACAAAAAAAAAACTGTGCAACAAGGGCTGATAAGGTTGCTATATATCACCACAAGCAAAGAAACAAAGTGTGACAGATACAAATTTGCACCTACTACTCTTCAATAAAAAGACAAACAAAACGACAAAAAATAGCCCTGCAAGCTACTAGACTAAAATGATGGAAATGATAAAGGAAACACATTCATTTACTCTAACATGACACCGTAATAATCAACGTTGACAATCTCATGTATTTTCAATATTTATATTTTATCTAAATTAACAGCAAAAATTTTATTAGTTTTATCAGATGGTCTGGAATCTTTTATTTTTTCTGACTGTTTACCTTTGTTGTCTGGTTTCGAATTTGTGAATACATTTTATCATACAGAAATGTTTTGGATAAAAGTACACTTACATCATGTGCACCTATATCCAATTCCCCACTTGTCACTCAAAGAAAATGAAAAAAAAAATACAGAACGTTTGATAGATTTTCATGTGTAAAAGGGTGTCTGTATTTACAACTCGTCATTGGAAAAGCGACGATGCGAATCCAAAGTCAACAGCAGCGAATTTCAGCTCACCATGTCTTCTGATCGCCGCGGGAGTAACATCGACTTCACCGATTGATTGGATTTTCAATAACGCCCGATTGGGGGCAATAGTATAGTGGTTGAGTGAATGTAGAAGGGATTTTAGAAAGAAGCGATAGCTACAAAACGGTGACACTGATCTCAAATCGGGTTTCTCTGTGCCTCCAAGACAAATTTAATTGAAAGAGAATTGAAAAATGGCGTCTACATGCTTAACTAGATCTTCGAAATTTATTGTACTGAGGATACGCTTCGAGGGAAATGGTATTAGCACTTAAAATGAAAAAATTATATTGCCCATTGGTCAATGTCTGTGATCGTTTAATCAGATTAGGTATAAATTTCATTACATTTAAAAAGTATAAAAAATTTAATTTGTAATAAAAGTTATAATGTACATTAGATTTTTCATCAACTTCAACTTTAAAATTTAAATTGTGTTTTTTCTCGTACTGTTTTTCACAATAAGCATTTTATCAACTATTTTTTGAGGTTATAAAGGTCAATTTTTTTTTTGTTGATCAATATTTTTCTTCCGTGTTTTTTTTCTAAATTATTCAAACAAGAGTTTATGAAGCGTGAAATTTTTTTAAAGGGCCACTTTAATGTATTTGGAGCGCGTAAAAAGAAAAAAACTTTGCCATTTAAAACCTCGTATAGAAACATAAGACTTTTTAAAAACTTCGAGATAAAAACTCAAGTTAGCACTTTTGTACTGGGAAGAAAGAGTTATAAAAATTTTATATTAAATATTTCACTAAAATGCTTACCTTTTATTCATGCAGACTACATTAAAACTCATCTTATAGTCCATTAAAGTTCTTTCTGAAAGAAAAAAAAAAAGAGATGTTGAAATATGTTAACCAGAATGTGACAGATAAAATAATCATTCACTTAATTTTTTTCAAAGTCTGCAGCTGAAATTTTTCTATTTCAACTGGTGACTTTCAGTCATTTACCCCTATGCTGATCACGCCTGATAATTTTCAAGAAACTGACATGACATTAAAAGTACTTTGTGTTTGATGTGGGTACCAGCAAGTAGAACTTTTCTAATAGCTAACACTAACTGATGAAATTCAGAAATTTTTATTATTTCTAAAAAAATTTTAGTTCTAACAACATAGTTAATAAAACATAAATCAAGGGACTATAAATATTACAAGTTTTTGATTACTTCATTATTAATATTTAATAAAGTTGTATATCTAGTGGGATTTTGTGATGCAAGTTCTTATAAAGCAAATATTTGACTTTGTAAAAAGTTTTACCAAAGCTTATTACTCCGTATTTATTATCTAAATTAAATTTTTTTTTGCTTATCGGCTGGTAGCTTTTTAAATTTCTCTTATCTTTATATTAAATTTGTTTCAGCTGTTATTGATCAGGATGAAGTGTGGGTTAATTTTACATATTCAGATTACTATCATTCGGGGGTTAATTTTATCTATTCAAAGGCGATGACATAAACAAAATTAAATTTTTAAATTAAGTACAAAATTTATATATGTTTATATAAGATAAATTTTATATATTTACCGAATTAAATTTTATATAAAATAAAATGTTTAAAACCCTAAACAATAGAAATCTGAAATAACAAATTTAAATAATATTAGGTTTGGGAAATAGTCAATGCTTAAACAATTATGATGTTAGAAAATTAGTGCCACTTCACATTAATTTGCCAATATTAATACATTTTTTCAAAATTGTAGCTCTTAGATACAAACTAAAGCGATTAGCTCAAATTTGTCACATTTTTGTCAACAGCTCTTTAAACAATTTTGTAATTGCAAATTCCGTATTCACTAAGCCACAGCATTTTACAAGAAAAAAATTTACCCACTAGTGGTTCAGGTGCACAAGGTCTAATCTAATATAATGGTGCTGAGATGTCATTTGGAAAAAAAATTTTCCCCTCTGCCTGTGGCTCATGTTCTTGCCCGTGATCTTTTTATTGCTCTACCCAAATATCCCATAAAGCCAAGTGGAGAATGGACATCAAGTTAATGACCTAATTTGTCCAAGCCCTTTCGTGGCAAAAGTCGTTAAAGAGCCAAAACTCATATCTTGTAAATACATCTGCGAATTGAAAAATATTTCAGGAAAATGAAAAAATAAAAATAACTTTCCAACATTTTCTCGTTACTAAAAATTGCCCACTTCCAGTTTTCCATTTCAATTTTCGCGCCTTTTAATACACTTATTTTACAAACCATAAAAGTTTTTAACCTTAGGCTAATTTTACTAACCAAAACAATAAAGTGTAAATTCGGTTATGGCCTAAAAACGTTTGACCAATTTCATACCCCTCATTTGCTTCACATGTTCACCTACCTCTTTGTCCTTTCTTATTGACCTCCCTTTGACCTTGTACTTCCCATGAGAGATACTTAAACACTCGAGGTAATAATCTCGAAGTTGGCGCACGCCTTAATTAACTGTGCCATTATAAGACTGTGTCAATGGAGTGGCCAAACACACACACAGAGATTGTTTTACTTTTATTTATAAACACACAAAATTCAAGACGAACATCTCAAACGAGTACAAAAAAAAGTAAAAATATTTAGCAAATAAAAAATAAAATATAAAATGATTCTAACTTGTCCCTTTTTCTTGAGGGAAATTGAGATGTTTTAAAACTCTTTAAAAAAGCACGCAGAATATGATTTTTTTTTAAAGTTTGGATCTCCCTTTGGGCACTTGTTTTTATGAAAAAGGGTCACCATTGTAAAATATTTGCCAAGCGAGTGCTATTAATAAAGCAGTCTCTTCAAAATTCAAGTGGAGCTGAATGCCCCTAGAGAGCAGCTTAGCTCTCTTCGCGGCGCTACAAGTTGATGCCGGATGAAGTAAGTCGCAAGGGGCACAAAGCTAACTCCTCTACTTTCCATTTGTCTTTTGACACACGTGAAGCTGGAAGCTGGTTGGAAATTTGAATGAAATTACATTATTCTACAACCTCCAATTTTTCTTCAAACTTTCCCAAATCCAATCCCAAATCTAGACAAATTGCATAAAAATATATTCTCACTGTTAAACAAAGTGGTTTCCTACATGTATTGTAAGAGAACGGAAAATAAATTATTGATATTTAAAAAATCTTATTTTTAAACTGTAAATCTAAATATTCTAATTTTACACAAAAATATCAATAAACAGTGCTTAAAGAATGCTGCACATATTGAAATAAAGAAAGTGTTTCTTCATCTTTATCTTTTTACTTTCTGCTTCAAACTTGTTAGAATTTCTGTACGAGTTTGAGTTTAAATATTTAACTGTTTAGTGACTCAAACTTATAAAAAATTAGCAATTTCAAAGTTTAGATTTTTGTATGTGATTGCTAACCTTTTTTCATTTTGTGTGACTCTTCTTGAAAGTACTTTTGAGGTAGAAAAGTGACTTTAAAAATTGAGTTAAGTCCCAGCCACAAGTCCAGAGCTAAGAATGTGTGGACTACTGATAAGCATGAAGGAAGAGGCTGGACATAAATTGCTTTGCCCACTTGAGCACACCATAGGAAAGAGGCTGGCTGGCAGATTGAAAGCGCAGATGACCGCATTATGGCGTTCTCAACGAGTCAATATGAGATGCTTGCTTTTCAGAATCCATAAACTTTTCTTTTCTTGCCGACTCTTGGATCAGATGATATGATAGGATTAATTATTATTGCCTCACGCATCAAAAAACCCGTTCCATCAAATGATGGGCAATCAAAAAGTACTTAGATCCTCTTTCCATTCACCAGAGATAGACCAATGTGGCATCTAGGCAAAGCCAAATTACGTCCAAGGTGGCACATTAGTGTCGTAAACTATATGGACACTTAAGACTTGACAAGAGAAAATTACTGTAATGATGTACGCAAGTTAATGCTTTTTCGAAGAAATGATAAAATTATGCATACTGTTTATACTGTATAATAAATAAAATTTTTAAAGCTGTTTATTTTAGGAAATATACTTGACAGTACATTAACTGCAACACATAAATAAATAAATAAAATAAAAGTAAACAAACGAAAAAGAAATTGGATTTTTTTTTGACTTTATTAAAAAGGTACTGTGAAATATTATCCATTTTTGGTAATATCATTTTTTCAGTTTATTTTTTTAAGTGAAAGGAAAATTGTTCAATGACAAGTGAAAGCAATCACAAAATGACATCAAAGCAGCAGCTAATCAAACAAAGCTCGAAAAAAAGAAGTTTTATTATATTGGAAGTGGAAATAGCGATTCGGTTTTACTTTATAGGAAAAAGGAAAAAAAAAGGAGAAAATTCGACAAAAAAATTATTTTTATATAACGACATTCTTTTAACTGCAACTAACAAATCAATCACAAGATTGAAAATTCAAAGTTCATGATATCAGCTTCATCATTTTATATAATATTAAAAAAAGAATTCAGAAATGGGCAAAATCCTAATGGTGATGACTTTGAACTGATGATTTCTCCTCACCTGATGGAAGCTGAGTGAGAAACTCGATCTCTTTCACATACATTTGGGGGCCCGTGGGGAGAAATCTTATACGTCTGATGGCAATTTCATTTTTCATTTGCACAAGTGAAACTTTGCATTTCTTTTTCTATTTGCCTTACATTATACCAGTAATATTAATATTGCGTTATCTATCATTTTAAATGATAATTTGTTTTAAGAATTTATTAACTTTTTCTTTAAAATTTACATGTGTATTTCAATAATCAAAATTTTATTTGTTAGTAGTTTAATTTGTACTGCAGAACTATGCGTTTCAAAACAAGGTTATACGACCTAAACTGATTGCAACACGAGACTAGTCATTACAGTTGAGTAAAACCAATAACTGCAGCATTGATGATAACAGTAACTGTAACTAAACATTTCACTATCTCATACATGGCTTCATACACATGTGTGTAGTGCATACAGTGTAGTGTATCACAATGCAAGTGTATCACAGAGAATTGTAAACAAAATGAATGAATCTCGTTTTACTAAAATTTAAAATTTAAAATACTAACATTTTCTGAAATGCGAAATATATCTCTATATCTATAAATAAAAAAAACTATTTTAAAAATTATGCTGCATCTTTTTTTTTATTTTCTCTAGTTTATAGCTATAGCTTATCTAGAACAAATGAGGCAGAGGTAAGTTTATGAGAAACTATTGCAATTCAAACAGGCAATTCGTAGCTTTGATGTTATTCTATTTATTGGTGGTCAGTGAATCCAATCAAACCCAAACATAGTGATTTTGAGTTCAGCTCACATCTTGCAGTCTTTTCACAACATTTTCAAGCCAACCAATTTACTAAATGGAACTGTCTTTTTTCTTTTGGGTTCCTTTTATTTTGTTTTCTTTAGTTTCAATTCACTGATTCTAAACCATGCATTTCACTGTAAATTCTAGTATCCTACTCACCCTCTTTTAAACTACAAATCTTGTTCATCAACCTATACATAATAGTTATTTAGAAACTTTTTTATTTTTACGACTTGGAAAATACTAAACTTTGAAAGTCTGAACTTTAAACAAGAAGCTTCTCTGTAATTACTTATCAAATCGTTTACAAATTTTAGAAAGGGACTTTGGAGAAACTTATAAAAACTTTCTAACTTATAACTCAGTAGTTGAATTGCTTTGTTCTGCGAGAACAAGCAACATGTATTTGAAATTAAAGCCTTTTCTTCTTTCAATCCGTGTAAGGATCAAAGGGTGTGCAATGTAAGCGTGTCGATGGGAGTGATTTGTGTGTATCCAGCTGCATTCCATCTGCGCCCAATTTGAACCAGATCCCTCTTGATGGACCAGGCGAGCCAGTGAAGAAGGAAAAGGCAATAAAGAAAGGCGAGAGAGAATATTGCTACAGCAAATATCATCTTCGCACACATAAACTCTCTTTCTCGTTTGCACACACACACACACACCCACACACATCCTATACAGACAGACTCGTCTATTGAAACGAGTCCCACTGAAATGGCTCGAAGATTCCACATTTCATCAAAAACGGATATCAAAATTAATGTTATATATCTTTGGGGAGTCTTCCTAGATTGTTCTACTACATGTAATTTTTTATCATTTCAAGTTAAATTGGTTTTAGCTCATGGAGACATAATACGTGATGAGCGTTCTAAATCACTTACTTAGAAAATACGCTTTCTTAAACTGAAATCTTGGTTTTTAAAATAGTTTTTAACTATGTTTTATTATATAAAAATACAGTGCGTGCTTTGACTTTTTTAATACGATTTCTTGTTAATTTTTTATGGCACCTATAATATATTTTAGCTTTAAAGTTTTCACTAAATAATAATGGCATTGATCGAGGGAAAAAAATTCCAGGAATTATTTTTCATTGATTTTCAGTCATGCAATGAATGATGTCCAATTCAAAGCATGTATGCGCACATACAGCCGTAACTGAAGGATAAAAGTTATTGATCCCACATTTTATTATATTATATGTATCATCTTAATATTTTGTTGTTATACTTGTATTTGGTGAGGTGAATTAAACAAATACTTTTGTTCCTGTATTACCACTTGTGGTGGACATGGTAACAAATTAAGAACAAACAAACCGACCAATAAACTAAAGGAGAAAAAAAATCAAGGAATTAAATCAGAAAAATAAAAAATACAACACTTTTGTGAACTAATATTTTGATGGGTTTTATGAGATTTGTAGTGTAACTAATTTGATTTGTGTTAATTATTCTTGAAATAGCCTAACAGTGGTCATTTATGGTGTGAAATAACGATCTTTTATTCGCTCAGATAAGTGTAGCCAGGTTTTAATAGGGCATCGAACATGTTGATCACTGACGTTCTAATTTGTTAAGTAGCAAGAGACAAAGTAAAGGCAATGAATGGCTATTACTAAACAACAAGGTGTTGAAAACAGCTGGAAGACCACTTTGTCACCTCTCCTTCTCCATGTGTCCAATGGGAATTTTCTTAGTCAATTAGTAAATAAATAAACAAACGCTCGACACAATTCCTAACCAAAAAAAAGTGTAAAAATAAATAAACAATTAGCAAAATAATAGTGTAAAGCTGATAACAGAAAGTGAAAAGAAATACTATAAAAAATATAAATATAAAATATACATATAAAATATAAATATAAAATAATTTAAAAATTAGGAAAAAAAGTTTTTTCAAGCGACTCTTTTTTAAAATATAATTTATCAACTTAAAACCACATTAACAAGCAGTCTTTCGTAGAAGCCTACAGGTTTGTTTTATGGCATTTTGTATCTTACAAATTTTCAACTCGGCCAAGCAAAAACTTTTCGTAAGGAGAAACACATTTGGCCTGATGCAGACTGATATTCTTTACCCAACCCTATCTGCTTATCCCCTTACATCGAAATCCCCATCGGCTGACCCTCGATCAATAGATGATTCTTTTGAGACACCAAGGCTAGCCAAGCCTATATTTACTGCAGTGTATCGCAACCTTAAGATGCGAAATGCAATGTGTTCTGAATACTTCAATTGCTTATAGGAAATTTTCTTTTAACCTCAATGGAAACCACATTCCTTAAACAAATTGAAAAGCAGCTAACACAAAACTTGCAGACAAAACAAACAAAAACAAATCCTTCATTAATTATTTCACTTGCTACTTGTTAGATAAGTTGTGCAACTGCGTTTTAAAGCTGCGCCAGCACTGCCTAATTCAGCTGCCATTTTGTGTTAAATTCATTTACGAGATTGATTATTTCACTACCTCGCAATGTTGATGCGAGTTGCAATCAAAAGGTTTATGCAATCAATCAAAGCCTTGTTTAATCATGGATTTTTTGAGACAAGTGACTATCATGTGATCAGCCAAGAGTGTGAGATGATTTGTCAAACACAATGGAGTGTAAACCAAATTAACCAACCATAAAGTAATTGAAAGGTGCCAGTCATGGACATTGCTTACATCATTGCGCAATTGACGCAATTTTCACTATAATGGAATTACTTATGTTGAGAGGAAAGCTTATTACCTCTAATCAATGATGAGCAACTTATTACGAATGAGTTTTCTTGTCTACTTTAGAAATAAAAGTCAAATATATTATTATTTGTATTTAGGAACAGAAATCAAAAAAGAAACAAAATTGAAAAATTATGTATTTAAATATAAAGATGGAAGAAAGTGGTGAAGTAAAAATTTATTATTTTGACCTCTGTGAAACTCTGATTACAAATTCCTCGCATATCTTTAACAGTATCTTGTAATTTAAACTGCTCATTCATTGTCAGGTTGTTGAAACCTAAAGACAAGACCCTTGTTCAGAAAACTGAAAACGCATGCGCGGTTCAGGGCAAAGCCCAAATATGTGAGGAACTTCAATCTTCAAAGTGAACTACTCTTGTTCCACCCGATCCCCTCCTTCACGTGCCTTATTTAATAGTCAGCGGGAAATTAATAAACCCGCCAGTCCCTGTTCGCGTGCCAACACGTGCTGGTCGCACGGGCTTTACTAGTCCGCTGACCCCCACTCACTCACGAGGTCAAGTGAACGCTATGAAATGTGTGAGAAAGCAGGGAATTGCCGTCTCATGCTGAAAACGTATATATAAAGCAAAATTCTATTAGAATTCTTATTGCTTCCAGGGAAAAAAGTAATAATAATAATAAATTAAACACTTGAAAGACGTAAATCAATTCATAAAAATTTCAAATTTGAAATTAAAAATTATCACAGCTTAAATAAATAAGAATGTAAATATAAATAAACAAGCAAACATTGATCTTATTTTCTGAGAAATTTCTACTACTCATCTGCCATGTCCTTGGCAACCGGTTTCTGTTTATATTTTGAAAAAGAAAAACAGACTGCAAGTTTTCATCCCTCCCATCTACGCAATGACCACGTATGATCGGAACTTAATAAACTGACTCTATTGAAGTTGTAGTGAGGAGAAGCCGATCTCGAAATTCAGGCGGAGTTTTAATTTCATACATTCTCAAAAATTCTAGAAATGTTTTAGCGTTTGCTGAAACCTCTCTACTGGCAATTGATTGCAAAATGAAATTTTATTTATATATGGATATATATTTTAATAAAATTTTAATACTGTATTTTAAGTTTGTTTTTTGACAGTTTTGCTATAATTTCTTGAAAAATTTGAAATGAATTTTTTATTGATTTATACACGGAATACGTGATAAGTATTAATATGCGCATATGTTGGGCTAGGAACTTTAGTTAACAATATTACACAAAGTAACATGTTACGTAAACAATAAATTTATTCACGAAATAAAATGCAACTTATTAGAAGCAGTTGCTTTAAATGACTTTAATACGATTTTTGAATTGATTTAATAATTAACTCTCACGAGAAAGATTTTATATTTTTAAAAACTTAACCTATAATCATTTTTGAAAATCTGTCTATGCAATTATGGTAACACACTTTGGAAATTATTGTTTCATTACACTTCCGTGAGCGATAATTTTGTTTTATGAATAGCAATTATAACTTTAAAGAGAGCGTACGAATTTTGATATTTCTTTACAATAATTAAAGCATTTTTATATTAAAGCAGTGGACTTAGAAAGATTAATTCAACAGTGAGCATTTTATAATTTCTAAAATATAGAAAACACTCGTTAAAGATTTATTACATCACTTAATGCTGGATCCACCTTAATATTTATGTTCTTTTTTTTTTAGTTTCTCTTTCATGAATATCAATGGTGTCATTTGCATTTGAGTGTAATGTATTCCTCTTCTTGCGCTATAGGAATAATGTTCCATTCCATTTATATCCGCATTTTTTTGTCTGTTTTAGTTCAGTAATAAAGTGGTGAGTAGATTTTCCACTTTTATTACAGCGAGAATCTGATATGAACAAAATTATCAACAAATTCTACGTTACCCTTAACGTGCAAACAACAAATTTACTTCACCTTTAACTAATTAAATTGTGTTATAAAAATAAATAATTAATGGCAAAATGTAATGAAGAAAAAGAATTATAAAATTGATAAAAATTACTGAAATAATTATATAGATTAAGAAAAAAGGAAAGAAAAACTTTTCTTTTATTCCATATACACTCTCACACCCCACACGTTTCCATTTCCTGATGCGCAACCTTAAAACAGAACAAATGCCTCATCAGTCCACACGAAATTACCATTCAAAATACACGGCAAAATCTAATTAAAGCCATGAGAGTGTGCTCATCTACTGGCATATGCAATCTAGGCTAATGCATGGACAAGAAATAAGTGTGATTAAATAAAATGGCCACTCTTTTACAAACTATAAGCAAAAGCCTTCCGCCTAATGCGTGTGTAACACACACACAATGTGAACATACTCCACAGCCTTAGCCAATTTACAGACGCAGGTGCCAACGCTCAAATTACTCTTAATCAAATTAATTTTATTCAATTCTTATTTTTAATCGTATATTCTATCCTTCTTAGAAGGAACTTGCTCTAATCTTAGCCCTAAAGGATGACGTAATTAGTCGATTCAACCTGCTTCCTATTTTTCTGAAGAGGAAAGAATAACACAAGTCACGACTTTCAACATACCAACAACTATGTGCATGGCATTTTGTAGTTAAGGGCGGGGGTGAGACTCATTGACCGGTTTTGCATGAAAATTCAATGGAGCAGAGCAGCAGATTTCCTGTTACCACGGCAACGAAGAGCTTCCGACCAGGCGATGATAGCAACGAGAAATATGGAAAGTCCTTCCATCGTTACGGGGATCGTTTACCCCTTCCAATATTGATGCAGGTTTTGACACAGTTAGGATACATACGCCTCACCACACCTGACAACACTCTCACAGTCTTGTAGCAAAAATAAAAAAATAAAGACAAGCTACAGCCAATCATTTACTGGAGTCACAAAATGAGATAAAAACATAGAAAAAGTTTGTTATCATGATGTAATCTCCTTTCAAAATGACAGGTTTTATAATGGCTTTTTTTTTCTTCTAAATTTGCTTTATTTAAATGATTTTTTATACATAAAAAAATGTATACATAAATATGAAAATTGCTTAAGGGGTCTTGGTCGAAAACTAATATAATTCACATAGATCGATTGCTTTCTTTAAACTATCAATAAATTTATTTAAATATATAATCTCAGATATTATTTCTGGTAAAACTTTAAAAACATTGAATTTTTAGATATTTATCATCAGTCAATTTATTTATAAAAGTAATTTAATCTCCTTTAGCATTTGTATTTAATATTTATAGATTGCAAAAAAATAAATTAAATTAAAAATGTATAAAAACGAGTAAAACTCTCCACTTAACAATTCACTCTTTATGAGTTGGCTTTTCATTTAGTCTGAGTAACTTTTAATGTTTTTGCTCTCATTAAATAAACAAGACATAAAGACCTTTTCTAAAAGCATCACATTTCCCCCAACTGAGCCGCATTCTGTAAAAATAAAACTTGCATACAATTATCAACAGTTCATAATCACATGATAGTTTCGGTGGATAGACCTCTCAAATGTCAACAACACGCACCGTCCTTGACTCAAATCTAAAAGGTTAATTGGTAAATTAAGATGGATTTCATTTTCTATCCGTTACTCATTACTTAAGCCTTCTCTGGACCTGACAATTTAGCTTACTGCCGGATAAATTTGGAAGTACTAATGGAGATAAAACGCTTCTTCTCGTGTGCTTGAAACATTCTAGGAACCACCATGAGAGCAATTAACGTGTGCAAGAAAACACACTAAATGCACTCAGCATCAGTATATGCAGGAAATTGCAGTGCAATTGAAGCTAAAAAAATTTCCTTAAGGTGGTGATATTAACTTTTGGACTTTTAATAACATTAAGAAAGGTAAAGAGAAAGGGGGAAATTGTTTGGTAAAAATGAAAAGTTAGAATTCATTTTTTCTTTTCTCATTCATTTATTTTTTTAAGTAGTTAAATCAAATTTTAATGGGTTCACATGTTTAAACTTTTTTAAAAATTTATTTGTTGTGCTGCATCAAAGATCACATCAATCTAAAATTCACCGTCTGCATTGACGAAGAAGAGTTTGGAATTGAGTTAGTTTTTGCCTGCGAGATAAGGCTGTGGAATGGACAATGATGGAAAAAAGAAACAGAAAGCACTTGCCCAGTCACGAGAAGGAACGAATCAAGAAAAACAAAAGCCTAGCCAACCGAATGGAAACACAGAAAACCAAATAAAAAAAGAAAAGAAAAACGACGACAAACGTCTCAAACTAAATATTGAATTTGGCGTATAGAAACCCGTTACAAAAACGCTACTTAATTCAATGTGGATGCAGTTACAAAAGAAGATGTGAAACTTTTTTATTTAGTTTCCTCATTTTATCTCATTACTATTAACATTAAAAACGACACTGACAAAAACTGTTTCCAAGCTCATCGTGCATCAAAGTATTATCTGCCATAAATTTTACTCATATTCAAGTAGAAGAACATAATGAAAACATGACTAACTTATGACCGTATCAGGTTAGAAATAAACTGGGTCTCATAAATTGCTGTTATAATCTTAATAAGAATAAAAGGAAGTAGTGGAGGAGAAATGAGCTGAAAAAAAAGAACTTTCAAAGTGCGTATAGTTTAAATTCTTTTTGAATTTGAAGCAATTAATTCTCACCGCAGTTTAAAATTATAGCGCCCCTTTTTGACACTGATAAAAGACTTAAAGAAACTGTTTTTGCTTCCTTTACATCCTCCTTTTTTATTTTACTAGCTAAAATTCTTTGCGGTCTCTTGCAGATGATGAATAATTGTTGCCATTCATTTTTTTAGGAAAAAATTGCTTATAATAAAGTTTTTTTTTAAATTATTCGTACTATATGTGATATTAAATTTAATGACAAAATATTATTTAAAATTTTAAACTTGATTCTTCTATAACTCACGTTGTTAAGTAAGATTTGAAAGCAATTTTTCTGTCACTGGGAAATGTAGCACAACTTGCACTTTTAATTATGCTTATTTTTACCCCCATTAATTAAAAAATTTGATAGTTAGTAAGGACATAACATTTCGATTATCTGCAATTATTGGTCTTCTCGTTTGGAATGTAGCCAAGTGTGAGCAAATGAGGGGCGTCAACAAGCTGAATTCTAGTTCATATAGAATGTAAACATCAAAATACGGGAGATCCATGTTTACCAGACAAACAAATTATCATCATTCTCAATTTGTCCGAATATGATCAATTTGCAATTAAAAGTATGCTATGTGACATGTGATTTTCATTCTCGATTTGGCAAACATCAGTTACTAAGTTTGAAGATGACGGGTGTAAATAAGACATGAAGTTTTGCATTCTGTTTAAATGCTATGCAAATGGCTTGTCAAACTTGACAGATTAAGAGGAGCTCATAAACAAACAAAAAAATACTTAAGAAAATAAAGAAATTATTCTACTTTTAAATACTTTCCTGCCAATTGAATTGTAAATAAGACTTTAAAATAACTACCCCTTAACATATTAATAGTTAAACCATTGACCCTTTTTCACCGAAATCCCACCCACACACGAAACTGGCAGTTCATTTCATTAAGACAATTGTGTAGGGCTTTACACTTCTGAGATTCAAGTAGTCAACAAACATCCTACAGGCTGGAAGACACTTAATTTTCCAATTACTTTAAAAAGACTGACAAACAAAATTAAAGACTTTTTACTAGCATTATCGATCACAATAGCTACCACTCACTTGTGCCAATTATTCTTTATAGTTATTTATTTATCATTACCATCACAAAAGGGTTGTTGTATTCAAAAATCGATAACTTTTACATTAACCTAGATATTAGGCTTCTAAACGTAAATATAAATAAAGAAAATTTTAGAATACGGTGTATAGCCGTATTGATAAAAATTAGCAATCAAGTTGATTAAATTACAGCACTCTTAAATTTGAAATTATTTTCTTATTAATAATCTAATGCAAAACAAAATCAGTTTATGTTTCCAGCTTTGAAATGCAGGACGTCGTTAGATCCAATTGCACGGAAAAATTGTTAAGCATTAATATTGAACCCGATCTGTTCAATTCAATAAATAATTGGCCACTTTCTCCCGTGGGTGTAATATTAATAAAGAGCAAATCTCGTATTTAATTTAGCGCACAGCTTTATTCACTGACTACATAAGCATGTGATTAATTGAGCAGTATTTGGTGGAAAATATATAAATATTAACTATTCATCATCAAGCGAGATTACGGCAAATTGATTATAACTTTTCGGTTTGCTTTATTTCGAAGTTATATATTTTCAAGCTTGAAACATGAAAATAGGTGAACTAGACACTAATCAAACAAGAGTCAGACAAAAGAAAAGTATAACATGTGATAACACGCACTCCCACAACTTAATGCCCTATGTCACAATGCGCTTGTCACTAAGTTTGATTTATGAGTGGATAATAGCGTGCACTTTAATAGACTTCAGTTCTCTTTTCCATACTATTTCGTGCTGCATCTGCAATATGATTAACACCATTACTTCGAAATTCAGCATACACACCCAGAAATATTTCCAAATGTATTCACTGAATGCTAATTAAACATGAAATAAAGCAGATGCGTTAGCAATTATTCAAATAAAATCTCGGTTTAACTATTAAAGAATTGTGTTTTAAAAATTAGTATTCAACTATAGAAACAAAAATTATATAAATTAATTTTATGTATTATTCATTAATACTACAAGGACTTTAAAGAAGTAATCGTAAAACAAGTTGATAGGAAAATAGTCAGGTAACAAGCATTGGAAAGAAGGAAGGAAGTATAAAAGGTGAATCATGGATCACATTTTTCATCAGAACATCTTTTATTTCTATGCTTCCGTTTGTTGGGTTTGTAGATGCTTGCTGAAAATGGAATTGGAAATAGAAAACAGCAGAGGACTGCAATTTGCCAGGCCTTAAAATGGAGAGCTAATTGGTAAAGTACTCCCAACAGATTTCATTTTGTTTTTAGTTGCAACAACCTCATTCTATCTATAGATCGAGTCAAAATTCAACTCATGTAAATAAAGAGAAAAATGCTATTGCTTAATAAATGAATCTATTGCTACTCAAATAGGTTTTTATAGTGATTTACGAGAGCAAATGTCGTTAAGAGGATATATATGGGTAAATATTTTTTTATTTCTTGCCACAAAGATTAATGGCGATATAAAAGAACAAATACAGGACACAAATCGTTAAGCATTTGCCAATTTCATTTCATTTAGCTCAAACCACAAACAATACCAAAGCTATCAATCATATTTCCCGCAAGTAATAACATAATTTGTATGCTTTTATTATTCTCAAACATGTTTAAGACTCGAATTTATACATCGCATTAATAATTCATTAGCTATTCAGATTACGTAAAAATTATTCAAATTGAAGCTTTCTCCTTTTGTTTTTGCTATGAATCAGAGACAGATATGTAATTGTGTAACAATTTTTTTTCTTTTTTTCCTTTGTCGCTATTACATTCGGAGACATATGCAAAACTGGTTTCATGATTTTCCCGGCATCTGTACCCTTCCCACACAGTCTTAGAGACGAGAAGAAGACGAGAACGAGCGAGGCAGCTTAGATGTGATCTGGGACCTCTCTAACCTATTTTATACTCGAATAAGACTAGGGATAAAGGCATAAACACTGTGTTTCTTATTCAACAGGCAGCTTACTTTCTTCTCCGCATCGTTCCACCTGAATATGGAGTAGCAACCTCAATAGGTGTGAAAATCGTTTTTTTTTGCAGGGAGTTTTGTTCAGTATACTGAAATTACGTATGCATTCATACTTCAGTAACTGTTGAAAAATTTTCTCCACATTATGTATGGAAATCTTTTATATAGGTAATAAGATTTATTCTTAATTTACTTTTACTTTTTCTTTTCATTTCTGCACTAATCTAATTTTGCTGTGATATCCCATTTGCTTAACTGTATCTGATGACTACAACTTTACATTCAGTGACACAAGTTTGCCGCAGATAAATGAAGCATCTAGTTAATGTGCAATTTATGCAATGTATATGAGTAGACCCTACATTCATATTTTATCCAATTACATATATCAGTGCAGTGATTATATCAACATGAATAAAGCAAATTGTCAGTAGCATTTGCCAACCCTTGCACAAGGGACTCGTACACTTGAACCAACCTGTTCACAAATTGCTTCAAATAGCCCAAAGAGGAGACTGACTAAAAGGAGAGGGAAATGATAAGAGAGCTTCAGACTTAGAGAACGACCCTCAAGAGAGAAAATGTTAGAGTATTAAGTTGAAAGAAGACACTTTCTTTATTCGCATACATGCTCTGCATCATTTGCTTAGTGATTTGACTGTCATTAGTGGGTAATATTGTGGTTGGTCACGGCTTATCTGCACATTTAAGTTCAAAAGACAGCTGCTTTTACACTATGATGATCAGACGATTCTTAAAATCTAGTCCAAAGGGTTGGTATCTTGTGCTGATAAGGCAAACAAGGCAAAAGTGGATAGCAATTCTGTTTTGCCAATGCAATGCGCAAGGAAGTCCTAGACGACCTTCACAGTTGACGGAAAAAGAAATGAAAATGTTTAGGAAAAAAGAATAAGAAAGAAGAAAAAAATAGGCCGGGGCAAGGACACACTCTGCTGATTCTAAGAGTGCTTTTTGAATGGGAAGAAATAAGAGAAAAGCAAAGTGAACTCTCCTGCAGTTAAGTAAAAATAAACAAAATGCATGTTGTAAACAAGTGATCAAACGAAACAATGTTGTAAATTAACACAGACAATTGATTTATTGATTTAGTTTAGAAAACTTTGAACGATTTAAATTATTCACTACTAACTCTTCCTAATGGCTGAAAAATGCGAATCATCCTTAACTTGCAATGACCTTAGTGAAATGCCCCTACAGATAAAATATTCAGAGTAAATTAATCCAAACCTAATGTGTGTCAGTGTTAATTTTTAATTTTTTAATTACTACTAATAGTGGTTTTATTATTTATTTTTTTTTTTTTGCTTTTTGGGAGTGATCTTTTAATCTTGTCAACTGTCGTTAGTATCACACTAAAGTTAAACACTCGTGTGACATTTTCCTAATGACCTCTTAGACCCTGTAAACAATTTTACTATCACATTTCTTCCTTGACGAGACATCTAGCAACCATAATGTGTTAGTGCAACATCTCTGATATGTTGTTGCATAACTTTAGTTGCGACAGTAAAACTAACAAGAAACTCCTATCATCATCATTTATTTATTACAGCTCAAATGTTCTTTTATCTAATTCACACTTTTATATAACAACAATGCCTTGCTAATGGAACACAGCCAGGTATTGGAAAGAAAAAAAAAATCTATTTGGCACTAATTGAACTGTCTATTGATGATGGCAAAACAAAGAAATGTAGATACCAAAACCTCAAATGTATGTTTTCTGACTTAATTTTGCCTAGGGTGGTCTTACAAATGAAAGTACTTCATCAAAGAAAAATTATTGCTACTCGAAGAGAAACAAAAGAAAAAAATGAGTAATTAAAACTATTTTTTTTAGTTTTGCTGACAAAATTTTCCATTTGCCTTCTAAAATATTAATTTGGAGCTAATTCCTTCAACACACCAAGGTAGAAAGTTTTAAATAGGAGTAGAGGGTGGAAGGAGGTTGTTACTGTATACATCACATTCCTTATTAAATTAAAATTTCTTCCTAACCTGTCATATAGATGATATTAATGTTAAGAAGTAATTAGTTCCTCCAAGTTCACCAGGGTGTAGTTTTTTTTGTTTTTTTTTTGTGCAGGAATTTTTTTAGATTTTACTTTTTTTTAATCATTGCAGTTTGTAGAACAACATATCTTAGAACTTTATTAATTTTCTTTTTTTTACTTAAAAAAAGTTTTAAGCTTTTTCAAATAGAACTCCAATTACACAATCTTAGTTATATTACTTAATTCCATCTGTCAGAATAAAAAAAAGAACAAGTTATTACCTTTTGAATTGCTTTCAGATCAAACGTAATCTCCAACATGACTGCAAATAAAATAAATAAAGAAGAGGGATCAGTATATATGTACATACATATGTGTAAAATCTCCCAAATACCATGGGGATATATGAGAAATAAGCTGTATCCGCATTTATGCTGGAGAAAAGAAATTTTGAAGGACATGCACATAATTCTGTTTAATTTAACCAAGCCAACTGCCATTTGCAAACAATTCTGCATACAAACTCCACTAAATTAGCCAGCATTAAAATAAAACGTATAAAACATTTTCCTCATATTTTAAATTCGTCTTTAAATAACTTAATTAAAATTCGAGTTTGGTAAAATGATTAGGTTGTGCAACTTTAAAAACTTTTTCTATCAACTAAAAAGCAAATTAAAAATAGAGGTTTTAAATTCAAAATGGAGCTTTAAATCTTTTAGTGCGTTCATTAGTAAGTCATATTTTATGTGGAAAACTATAAAGCAAAAAATAAAATTAAAAATAAAAAAGATAGTGAGTAGTGTTAGGGAGCTAGTAAAACTATTTTCATATCTGCAACTGCTATTACCACAAACGACATTAAATTCTAGTGAGGGAATTCACAAGAGTTGTGATATATTTCGAAGGATCCTCACAACTTTGCACGCACCCTCCTTTTCTATGAAAGGGTGGAAAATAGCCCACAGGCTGCATTCCAATTCGATCTGTCGGTAGAGTTACAACCGTTCTACAGCCATCCATCACTTTCCTATAGTAATACCCTTGCCTGCCACTCTCGAAGGGCCCGAAATGAATGTGGCATCCATGCCACACACCACCCAAACATCATTCCACACTCAACTTGAGTTCAAAAATGTGTCCGACAACGCCTCTTCAGCTTTAACTTGTATTGGTTAACAACAGAATTTTCTGTTAACTTAAATTCAATTCAAGTAATTCATATTAAATTATAAGCAATGCAATAATAATAAGCAATGTAATAATAGTCAAAACTTAATATGAGCAAATTAAATTGTTGTGCAAACTTTAGAGCTCATTTTATTTATTTTAATAAATCAAACAAGAGTTTTCTTTTGTTTGTTTTTTACTGTGCAAATAATTAATTCTGAGTGCCTTTCTTTAAGCATTGCTGTGCATATTCTCTTACAATAATGTTTATGCGAACAACAACAACAACAAAAATCGACCGGGTATACACCCATCATTTTCAACTCTTCCATGTGGCGAAACAAGTTGGAAATTAACCAGATCAACACTGAGCAACATTTATTAATGTTCATGTTTCTACACTTTATCCTAAGTAAACCTCAAACTCTACCTGTTGTTTGGTTGAGGTCAGAGAAAACGCTTGTATCCGGACAGGACAAACAAAGACGGTAAACCTTTCTGAGCGACTGCAGGTCCGATTTAAAAGATTTACTGGACATTCCTTGACTTCCATTAGCTTCTGGTAGCAATGGCAAAAAATGCCAAGTCCAACATGGACCGGGTGCACGCTATGGATCTTAGTTCACATTCCGCTTGCACACGCAGCTAGTTGCTGCTAACTTGGTTGGAGCTGGGCTGTGCACGCAGCTACAAGCTACCGACACCAGCTGCCTCTCTACTCTCGCTGGGGTTCTCAGACGTCAATGCGCGCAATACATGCGCACTAGTGACGTGAAAGCGGACGCACGATGGGCTCCGCTTCTTCAATTTTGAAAGCAAACTAAGCTTTTAATACCAGACTGATAAAATTAGAGTTTTGATTATGCTTTTCTCAGAATCAAAAATTCAATAAGTTTTTGTGAAGCGTATGTCTTGCAATTATATTAGATAACATTTTTTAAATATTTTTATTCAATATTTTTGGTTGCACTTTTTTTGCTTTTTTCTGCAGTTTTTAAACCAAAATGCTCTTTGCTGTTCCGTACATCATTTGTTGACATTTTTATTATGTTTTGAATGATTTGTTTATATGGAATAACAGTGGCAAAGTAAACGAAGAATTTGGTTTTGGTTAAATTCTTAAGTTTTAATTTTAAGCCATATTTCATTTTCTGTTTGGTATGACTTTTTTATATACTCGACAATATGAATTTTGAATGATCAAAGGGTTGATCTTCTCCACTAATCATTAAGATCAGGTTGAAAGACACCCAACATTTTTCTCATCTTGTCTCCTGTCGAAGATAACCCTCAGAACGTCCCATCAGCCACAAACCCTCCACCAACCGTCGACGTGACTCACACTCACTTCACTTTGAAATTCCTCTGCTGTTCATTCAAGGGTGAAAAAAAGTCAAACTTATTTCTTCATAAACAACTCAGAATATTTTTTATTAAGGTTATTAAAATTTAAAAAAAAATTAATAACATTATGAATTTCAGAATGACTTCAGCATTTAATGTAAAAAAATTAATTTGGAAATATTAAAAAGTTTTTAGCTTGATGATATTCTGAGCAGAAAAAAACAAGTAGATTGAGTCGATTTGGATAGACATCAAATGTTTAACTCCCCATGCAGACTAATTAAAACGGGAGATTTGCTTAATTTTTCTATGACTAATTTTCGTACATTTCCTTGTTTCAATCCCCTTTAATCTAATTAGATTTCAGAATATTGATCAAACAAAACACGAACTTAATTGTAAGCTACCTGTAATATTTACAGGTTATATCAATTTCCTGCCGAATAAACCGCCTAATAAATTAACTCACACCTTAAGGAGAAAAATCAATTTTCAAATTACCTGTCACACTTTCTACTCTATTCTTTTCCGTCATTGGCAATCCATTAGTTTAGACCACATGAGAAAACTGGCTTTAATTATAGCAAACACATGAACTGATTCATTGCCTCTAAGCTAATGAGACACCCTTGCAAGAATATGACGCAACCTTGTTTCATCAGAACATCTTAAAGTAGTGATACAACTTCAAGTGGGAGGATGCTGCAATTGGCTTAGTAATTCAATCACAAAAGCGTGCAAATTTAAAATTATCCAATATCAAATCCAACTACTTCATATAAAATTAAACACAATTAGGTATAAAGTTGAATTGTTGTTGATTTAAATAATATTGAAGCTACACTTCACAAGGTTTTTATATGTCAAAATTAAATTTCAATATCAAGTATAATTGATGTTTAGGACTGAAGTCGGTCGATGCAATATGTTTGTTGTTTTTTAAAAACCTCATCTTCGTTTTTGCTTCGGATTTAAATCGTAGTTCTATCATGCGTTAAACTTATCCAATCTTGTGTTTTGAATTTTTACGCTGATTCACAGCATGAGTTTGCAATTCTACTTCTTTCATCCTTATTTTGCATTTCACTCAATAAAATGCCTCTTTAACCCTTTATAACCCAGCAGGAGCATTCATGATTCTATCAATAGTGAAATTTACTTGCAATCAACCATTAAATTTGTTGGCAGGCAAAAGCCGCTGAGCCTCTTGTATTGGCTCAATGTAAACATGAGTATTGACAACTTAAACTACTAACTACTGTTCATGTTAAAACTTGAGCTTATGCATTAAATTTAAGGCGTGCATTTGAAAATCACGGTAGAATTAAATCCAGCGTAAATACTTTCTCAATTAACCTTCAATCAAAGAAGGTTACATCCTAATGCAGATTACATTTTTCTTTTAAAGAAGATCTCTTGAATTCAGAGAAAAAAAGCTAAGCATCTTGAATCTCTATCGCAACAATTCAGTGAAGAACACTCTATTCTTTAAGTGTTGAAGGGTGGGTAATGCTCCAGTCTGAAGAAGATTAAAAAAATATCTCTTGTCCTCATTTTGCGCCTAAAGAAATGGGCAGAAAATCTCGCAAGACATTATAAATTTTTTTAATAAATTTAATTTAAACATTATTTTAGGAAATATGTTTCAGGCAGTTCTTAAATGAAATTTAAGCTTTGAAAAATTTATGTTGAAAACAAAAATATTGCATGTAGGTCAAATGTGATGCATTACCGAGGCAAGTGAATTTGATGCAATTTAAGTCAAAAATAGATTTTTCTTCTGTGCATTAGAAATTGAACATGCAATCAAACAATAATTCTAAAATGATGAAAATTTAAAAGACAATTGTTTCCAATTGAAGAACCAAATTGCTATTTTATTTTATTTTGTTTTAGCAAGGGTAAGGAATACGAAACGTAGGTTTTAAAGTACGATATAGGATAAGATGGGTGGTTTATAGAACATTAATGATGTTTCAGAAACTCATAAATATAAATTTCTTAATGCCTTTCAATAGGAAATGAGGTTATGGTAATCTCACTTGAAAGAAAAAATTATGAGTAGAGTAGGACAGATATTTTTAAATTACTTTGATAAAGACGAAGATCAGACTAATTCTCATCAAAAGACAAAAGGATTTTGTTTCTCATTAGTTTGTGTATTTAAAAATAATCAAGATGTTGCAATGGTGCAATTAATAATGAACCGTTTAAACTTATTGCAAATTACATCCTGCAATTTTAAAAACAAAGTAAGCTTAAATTATAGTGCTTTTGACTGAATATGACAATTTTAATTACAACTGTATGTAGAGTAAATTTATATCAATTAAAATTTGCATTTTGCGTAGGGAGGAGAGATGAGATACATAGTTCATTGGTGGACGGTGTATGACACGTTTGGATGATCCGGTCAATAAGATAATCCAACCACTTCAGCCAGGTCATTCTATTGCGTAATAAATCGTACGTCAATGGCATTAAAGCCGTATACTGAAATTTAGAACATTATAAGCAATAAAAATTAATTAGATCACGCAAGGTTATACTGCTTTTTCCCAACAGATATCAGAATTTAATGTAATTAAATTTCATTTGTGTAATTAATTATATATACAATGAATGAATTGTAACACAAGCAGAACCTAAATAAGATGCCGTTTATGAATACTGTACTGATAATGGACGGTTTCTTATTTAAGAAGTGTAAACTTCATTTTGATCATGTATTATATTAAATTTTAGAAAAAATAGAGGTGCGGCCATTATGCGCGAAAATACGGTAATCATGAAAAAAAACGTTTTTTCGATAAATCACAATTCCAAGTGGAAAAAGTTATATATGGAAAAAGTATCTTTAAAATATTTGAACTGTACTGAAAATGAAACTTTTTGCATTTTTACATTTGCAATATCTTTGAAGTCCTATATGAGAAATATGTAGTTGACATATTTCACATACATGACTTTTTCAAAATGTACATTGCAAATATACAAAAAGTTCCATTTTTTAAATAGCTCAAATATATTTACAATATATTTTTACATACATCATTTTTCAACATGGGATTTTATAATGTTTAAGCCGCACCCGAATACAGACCATGAAAGGGTGCGGGACGCAAACGTGAAATATTGTATAGTCCGCGATTGAAATTCTTGGAATTTTTGGAACTTAAGTTACCTCATACGTAATACGCCTCATATAACATTTTGTTAAAGCATTTGTATTTTATTCTCCTTAGAAATTTAATTATCCAATCTTTGGCAAATAAAATATTGTCCAAAAAAAAAAAAACTGATAATACAATTTAGAAAGCTGTTACGTGGATATTCCATTTTACTCACTAACGGCACCTCTTTTCGAAAGGTTCCTGTCGGCGGTACTGAATAACTTCTTGCACCTGAGACCCTAAGCATCGGTCGAACATGTCGGTATGAGATTAAGTCATCCTAAGATTGGTTATACTGAATGGGAAAATGAGAAAAAGGCTATCCTACCCGTGAAAATAGAAAATCTTGCAAATGGGCTGGTTGTATAGGCCTACCCGCGGCTCTCTCCATCAGGTGTAGGCAACTTTATATTTGGTTCATTACTTTAAACAAGAATTTAAAAGTTGAATGGTACTTGAGGACATTTTATAATATTGAGCAGTTAAATAATATTAACTCTGTTCTTTAGTATTCCATATTTATTTTCCTAATTGTAATCAAATCGTACAGATTACGTATACCACTTTCCAGTAAACTAGATAAAAAGATTAAACATTCAATTTGCTTTCTGAAGTAAGAGTTAAATAAATTTGCTGTGTTTGAATAAATCTTAAACAAAATAGTAGATAACTTATTTCAATCTCATAGTAAAATTTGTTACTACCTTGGAAAAACTACTCCTTCACTATGTCAATTTTTATAACAATTTTTATATTTCTGTCAAATAAAAAAAAATTGCTTGTCTGATAACCTAATATTTTAAAAAAGTTTACCACCAATATTTTATACACTAGTCAGTGAAATCTATTTTGTAAAATAGAATTTAAGTCAAAGTTTGACTGTAAAAGTCACAGAAATTGATTCAGAATTTGGTTAGTGTCCTATGTTGAGCAGGTAATTGTGTTTTCTTATCAAAAAAATCATTCATGTTAAAATGAAAAAGAAGATTAATTTCAAGTTTAAACTTTCTATCATGGAAACCATACAAATTATTTTAAACTGCTATTATCGATTTTAGGTTCTGTAAGATTTATCACGTAGGTGATCAAATAATAAAAAGGAGGATTTTATATCTTTAAGACGCTTTCGACTTTAATGATAATGCTTTGTCTTCCTATAGCAAAGTAATGAGCAATTTTTGTGATATGTTGAGCAACTCATTACAAATGATAACAAAGTTCTTTCCAATTTATTCAAAGCGTTAGGAATTAGAAACTTTGTGCTTCAACTATCTACACACAATTTCCTCCCATCTATATGGCTTAGGAAACTAATTAAGTGGTATTCCTCTTCAAATTCTTTTTTGCAAGCGAAGTCGACAATTAGCAATAATTTTTCATTGCTAAAATGACTCTACTTTTCTCTCTCTTGGTATTCAAAGAGATTCTTTTTGCATCAATATACTTTCACGTTAAAAGTTTCCAGAAAGTTTGATATTTACTTTTCTTTAATTTATTACTCAAAACAATTTATTAAAATTTGTCATTTATCACGACGATTGATTTCTTTTTAGTATTATTTTAATGGTCTGAATTCTGCATTTGAAATTTTTTTAATGATGCTTTTCTTCATATGGCTTAACTAGCAGCTGGTGGCAGCGATAATCTCAGGATTGATTTGCATACAAGGGGTATGATTTAGAACCTGACTTTACGCTATACATTCTCATAATCAAAATATGAGAAAGAAAGTTTACGTCTGTTCAAGTTTTTTCTTTAATATCTATACTCGTTTTGTTTTTAAAGCTCAATACTTGCTATAATTATTTTTCTCTTATAAATATTTTTTTAAATATATTTCTATGGTTAATTTGTAAAATTAAATTCACTTTAATATCGTTTTATTTTATTGCCAACTTAACATTGCAAAGCAAATTTTTTTAACTTTACGTGATATTTGCGTGTTTGCTGGCACGAAATTTTAATGTGAATATTACTTTAAACTCATTTACAATAATTTAACACACAACAAGATAAGATTAGCCTAAGTTAAGAAGATTAAAGTCAGAACATATGTTAATTAAACAAGGCAAATGACATAAGTATACATTTAAATTAACTACAACTATCTAAGAAACCACAACGTTGAAGTTAAATGGTCAAATGGTTAAAAAAAACAATTATATTTGTATGGACGTTGTGTAAGGTTGTTGCAGTACATTAATTTTATATTTTGAATTGTAGCTAACATATCTTATGACTAAAAAATAAAGTAAAATAATAAAAATAAAAGTACGAGCGAGAATGAGCGATAGAGAATTGACTCACTGTGTATTTGTGCACCTTAAGGGAAGGGTAGAATTGTCACCAATCAAGAAACTGCTGCGCATACACACACAAGTCCACAGAGAAAAGCTTCATCAGGTGTGAAGTGGTCCAGGTGGCAGGGGAGCATTTGGACAAACAGCAGGCCAACGGAAATGACTTCCAAGAACTCGTAATTCTTATTTATTGCCATCCCAATCATGTCTTGTAGGAAGAGTTGTAAAACTTTTAATAGTTTATATGACAGGAAGCACTTTTTGAGAAATATTCATCACAATTTGTTATCTAATGACATTTTAAGCTCAGATTACAAATGAAAATTTAATCAAGTTACTATATTTAGAGTACATGGCTTGCAACGAAAGGAAATTTGATTCAACTTGGAATATTATAACAATGAAAAAATGTGACATTTAAGGTGTGCAACTTTTTTTAATATTTTAAAAAATACTGGTAATTCAATCTGAACTAAATCATATTTCTCGTAATAATTTCCGTTCTCATTTATAATTTAATGTTACATAATTATAATGTAGGAAATTGTGTTTATTGATTCAGAAATAAACTACAAACGAGTGAAAATATTAACTATGCAAGCCATTTCGTACAAGTACTCTTTAAAGCATCTCAACTTGCCTCGGAAACCACAAAGGACTAAAATGAAAGTAGCTGGCCCACGCAATTAATCAACTTTTGTCAGGTTAAGGAAAGGAAGCTACAAGAAGAGTAGATCCTTAATGGATTTTCATAAAGTGGTGGCAGAAAGACATCAGTAAGAAGACACTGTAGAAAAAGTCTAGTAATTTTACGGGTATTTGCCTCGTAAGATTTAACGAAAAATGTCATTTAAGCTATGGAAAGTTTCAGAAAATTAATCAAGCATTCTTCTGTGTTGTTTAGTAAAAAAAATAAATCATGCTATATTACTTTTTGTGATTTACAACAAAGTTGAAAGTTTACTATTCCACTGTTGATTTTATAAAATGTCTATACACATTTGGCTCATTTAAATGTATTGCTTTAAAGCAAACAACATTTTAAAGCATTAGTGAATGCAAGACTGCGGAATTGGTAACCGGGCCAAATATTAGACGGTCGATTAATTTTCCAGTTCCAGTTACTACAAGCATAAAATACAAAGAATATTGATTTTTTTGATTAGCAAAATTGCAGGGTAATTTTAAACTCGAACAATATTTTCTGTTGTTATTTTTTCTTAGTTTGGCTAAGTTAAGGAGCTTGACTTTCTTGCAAAGATCTTCTTTCATGCCTGAAGATAATCCTATTGGAGGAAATGCAGTCAGCACAGTGGCCTCTAGGGTGATGGTTCCTTAATGTCATTTCTCTTCTTTTCGCTTCATTAGGACCACCGGCTTTTGCCAATTAGACGACCTTACACTAAGACTATCATTTCTAAGAGGTCATAGAGAAACTGGATAGGCCCAATCAAAGTTCCCATCTAAGAGTGGACAGCAGAAATCTGAGCTTTATATACCTTACACTAATAACAAATGATAGTGCTCTAAAAACCCAATAAAGTTTCAACAGTTTCTAACTGTGATGAATACATCAGTTAGTAGGCTTAAAAAATTGTAAACTTAACAGGCTGAAATATTCTAACTAACTCAAATTTTACAATTCTTCATCGTTAGCTGGTTAAATGAAAGTTGAAGGCGGTTGGCAGTATTCAAACATCCACCAGCAAAAACCTATAACATATTGAATGCTGCATAATTTAGAGGTCATGAAGGGATGACTGATTGAAAGAAAAAAGAAGTGCTTTTGACACAAACAAAAGCGTCATCAGAGTTCCACCGGAAACAGTATCCCAGTTTCAACCGATCTCAACTATCAATCAATGAAATCAGGACCTTCTTTTCAAAACAAGCGAAACAAGTCATGCTTGACGTCACAAACGTCAATACTCATGTTTCATTATTATTTTCTGACCTACAGAAAAGACGTAATTGATGTACTTTTGAATTATTCAAAATAACAAGATTAAATAACATTTTTAAATTGATGCTTGAATTATATTCACGTCAAACATGTGTCAATACTTGATAACATTGGAATTTGACGATCAAATTATTTGACACATCTCAATTCAAATTGCATTCAACAACAAAAATTTATAATGGTATTCTATTTTTATTTTATTTTATATACGGTATATGGATGATGTATAACAGTTGTTTGGTTTTCTTCTCTCAGATAGAGTCTATAAATGATGAATTTTGATACTTGATGTCGACTGAGCATAAAAAAAGGTAATAAATCTATTTTCAAAAATATATTTTTTTGTTTAGGCATTAAAAGACTAGAAATTAAATCACCTGACATTAAAACAACTTATTGAATTAATATTTAAAAATTATTTTGAATATTTTAAATTCATTAATTGATTAATATTAGTATTTTATGCCTGGTATAATAATTTTTTTTTAAAAAAAATTAAAATTCTTGTTAAATCAATACGGTAATTAGCATAAATCTTTTTTAGAAAATAGTGAAGTCAATTTGAGTGCTTGATTAATTGATTGTGATGCACAAATCATGCGTCTTTATTTTTTTATGATAATAAAAATTGCATTATTCATTATCATTACTTTGTGATCTACGGCACAATTTTGTTGTTAGATTTTTTTTTATTTATGTATTCATACACCCCCTGTTGACAATAACATATTTTCACGTTGCACTATGAAACCTAAAAAATTATTACTCATTTCACATGCAAAAATAGCATCTAAATCAAAAATTCAACTTTTACTGTGCTATAGAGTTCGAAATAAATTAAAACAAATGTGTACTGTGTAGTAGAAAAGAATTGATCATAACTGAAGTAAGTTTGTGATTTAATTAATTCAATTTCGGACTTAGTAATATCCGAAAGTTGGTGCAATATTAAATTTGTGACTATTAGTCTTCCATATCTCGCGTTGCTATGCAACCAACTTGAAGATGAACTACTATTGCGAAAGTGAGAAATATTTAATGAAACGTAACCGAGGGCAAGAAAAAAAATTATATATATTTTTTTCATTTTAACCCAAGATGGCGTGTTGGTGCAGCTTGTACGAGTAATCTGAGTGAATTAATTTCCGCTTTACTTGAAAACTTTTTGGGTTAACTTATTGCGTTCGTTTATCACAGAAAGACTGTTTGTCATAAAGAGAAAAAATGTCATATTTATTCTAATAATTACACGCGAGATTTTATCAAAATCGAAAATATTTAATTTGTGCTGATCGAGACACGTAAAAGAGCAAACGTCAATATGAAAAAGAAAAATCTCTTGTCATCCGTGACAGCCAATAGACGCTAATCCTAGATGAAGAAATAAAGTAAATAAAAATGGAAGGAAAAAAATCAATTAGACCTAAAGGTTTAAAACTTTATCTCTGTGACTGTGACACGTAAACAGTTTCTGAGATTTAGAAAAGTTTTAAAAGATTACAGTTTTAAATAAACGATTGTTATGTTTGATTTATATAAAAGATCTCTACAAATACATCAGAACTAATGCATTTTCTTTGTTTATTTTATGATCGCAAATGGCTTGGATTTAAGATTCATGAGTTATTTTTTAATATATTCTTCAAAAATTCCATTGCGCAAGCGTTTTTTCTTGTTATGACATTTTTTTTTGACAAAACAAAGTTATAACTTTATTGCTTTTTATTCTTTTTTGTGTTGTCACATTTTAGAGTCTTAAATAGAAAATATGGTTATATAACGCAACATTTGTACTAATTTACGAGTTTCTACGTAGAAATTTACTTAAAAATTGTTTAAAAATCTTGTTAGCGACTCTCAAGTCTTGAGTCCTGAGAGCAATCTCAACTCCTTTAAATCTTTATTTACTTCTCATCTTATATAGACATGAGTCAACTGTATAGAATAACAAGAGTGCCTAGCTCCATTATGTGGCAATGGGGCATGTTGGGCACTTTTATTGCACAAACTAAAAGTTCAACAGTCAGCCACTATATACTTTTTATAGGAACAATAAGATAAGGTCTTTATTCGGTTTATAGAATGAAATGAAGCAATGTAAATTCGGCGTATATATTTACAATTTTTTATTGTAAAAAAAATAAGGTTATGTATAGTAATTAGACGCATGGTTAAAGTTTGGGTTCTATTTTGAATTTTTTAAAAACTTTTTGTAGATATAAATTTAATGAAAAATGGAAAGCTCTTAATTTTCATTTCTGCCTCTGTGTTTAGAGTCCCAAAAGAAATTAAATATGGTAACCGAGAGTACTTTAGTTTAGCTTTCCTAATTTTTTTCATTTAATTGTCACTGTGATTCTTTATTTTTCTGACTCGTTTAAGTTTCATCATAAAGGGACAACTTAAAATCGCGCTCTGGACGTATAAATTCTCATAAAAAGTTAAAAATTTGGATTTTTTGTTTTACTTCTACCTGGTTATCATAACCGTGATGTTATTATGAAAGAATAATTTTATTAACGCAAGATGAGCATATATTATACTCACAGTACTTACTAAATGTCTTTCTGTTTTTATTTTTTCTTAACAAATAATTTAAATTTATAACAAAATATAAAACTGTTTCCCACTCTATATATAAAGTTCACATTTAATGGGAAGTGGAACCACTTTGGTCCACACCCAGTCTCTTTACGATCCAAGTTTTCAGAAAAAGTAAATTTCATTCTGACATTTAATGGCAGTTTTAGAACTGAACCAAAACGCTGCCAACATTCACTTGCACCTTAACTTTCTTTTACTTACAAGTGGTGTGAAACCATCACCTTCTAGTATCAACTCAGTCTCGAGCTATGGGGGGTCTGGAATTATCCCATCCGTTACTATAGAAACCAAGAAGCTCGTAAGTCTTCATGAATGACTTTCACACCATTGAACCACACATAGCATGATGAAAAAAAAATTGTCTCAACTTTTCACCAAGACAAGAGAAAATATGTACTTTGAAACAGCTACTGATTCACAATGAAAAGTTTTTCTAATAAACATATCTGTTTACACATCGTTGATCTGCAGTGAGTTGTTTACATTCTTTCTTATTTTCTTTTACTATCTTTTGTCTGTTGGGTTTAAAAGTTAGGAAAGAAAATATTTTTTTTTCTTCAATTCCTGCTGTTTCCATGGCAACCATCAGTTTGATTGACTTATAGGGAATGCTTTTCCTTACAAGTTAGATGTATCTCTGAAACTGGAGTATAATTGATAACACTGATTTATAATGTCTCTTTAGTATATAACATATATAACGTGAAGCTATAAAAAGTAGAATTGTAACAAGGGAATCGTAAATTTAAAAAGTTTGATATTATTTTTTAAAAATTTAAAAAATTAATGGAGTTTTTAAACCTTTTAGTGCTTAAACACAATTAAAAGTTACAAGCTCATTTGTGTAAAATCGTTATGTATTGTAATGGCGAATTTGCGTGTTAATTTCAAGTTACTGCCTTTCAGTTTTACTGACATACTGTGCAGGTAGAAAATAGTCATTTACTTAATTTATCTAAAAACTTTATTAGTTATAAAAATCTGCATGACAATTTAAGTCCTCAATAACTGAAAAAAAAACATTTTAATAAACCTATAAAAATTAATGGGTCTTTTAATGAGAATAAAAAACATTTTTACCGTTATAAGTGTACTATAATAATTAATTATTAAACAAAAAAATGTAATTAAAAGACAACTAAAAACATTTTATTACATTTAAACAACTCAGAAAGGATTAAATAAGGGTTAAAGTTTTAATTAAACTGCTTAAATAAACAGTAGTTTTGTGCATACATTGGAAATGTAAATAATTTTCAAAAATCTCATTTAATGAAAATCTCTTGCTTACCTAATTTATTTATTAATACTCAAATCTATAACTATTTTTCACACAATAACAGCTTTTTGTTTACTCACAGTTGAAGCACAGAAGTGGAAAGACAATGCACATGGAAAGTAGCAACATGAGGGCTCAGCACGAGTTTCATTCATTTCACACATCATCACAGCCACAAAACAAAGAGAATTATAAAGAGACTCGGTTGGTTATAAACTTCAAATTCTTTTTCGCAGTGCCCTGCTGAGCACTTATTCCCAACTCGCATCTCACTCTTAACAAAAGCACAAAAGTCATGTGATACGCCTACAACTTTTTTCCTAAAAATAGGGATTGTATACAAAGCCAAAAAGTTTATTAAAGTTGGCAGACAAAAGAGTAAAATGTACTAATAAAAATTTGATTATTGAAGTGAAGTAATGTTCACAAAGCAGCGAGAAAATGCACTCAGGAGATTTTGAGAAAACAAAATTTCAATGCGGTAAAAGTCAAAATTGGAATATTTACTTTCCTTTTCGCTAATGCCTTTAACATTCATAGTTAAGTACACAATCAATGTGCCTTTACCTGTATCAACTTTTCATTTTGATAAATATTAATAAATGGAATTAAAAGTTAAAAGCAGAGAGGAATAATTTTAGAAATGAGAATATTATATATTGTGCTTTATATTAACATGTACTACTTGAGAAAATTGAGTGAGAATTTGAAAATATTAATGATTAATACATTATCACCTCATTTATATTATAATTTTATTGCTTGCGATTTTGAAAAAAAAATTCTAATTTTGAAATGAGGAATGATTTCCTCTAGAGTGCGTAGTGAACTTGGGTGGAAGAGAAGTCATTTTCAGGGCCTTTTGTGTTATGCGGGTATAATTGATTTTGTGGACTGAAGTGTTATTGGATGAACGAGAATTTGTAGGACTAAAGATTTTAAAAATTTTATTAAAACTTAAGTGGCTTTAGGGCCATGAAGACCTACTCTTGACCAACGTTTATATTGGTGAATAAAACAGATTAAAAAGTTTTTCAAGAGGTTCTTGTCAGACATAATGGGTTTGGAAAATGTATACAGAATGAAGGATGAAAATAACTAGCGTAAATACCGTATGTTTACATAAAGAAAAGCCTACACTTATGCACAGACGCAAAAGAAGAATGTGCAATGCAAGTGACTGCTGCTTGTTTTTGTTATCGGGTAATCAGCATTGGAATTGGTTATGAATACAAAGTTGTAGGAAATTACATTTGAACAGATAATAAAGTTAAATTTCAACAGTGAAGTTAGGTTCAGTTACATGTGTAACAAAACGTTTACACAATCATTTTTTTGTTAAATTAAAATTTGTTTTTTTTTATTGAATTTATACACGGTTTTGATTGTTGTTTGAAATAATTGAATTTTGGCTTACAATATTTTTAATCATGTTTATTACCTGGTTGAAAATAAGCCAAAATTCAATCATTTCAAATAAAATTAGATTAAATTTTGACTGAGGCACTTTTGTTAGCCTTAATTTAAAAGCGAGTTAAAAGAATTTTTGTATCCGTAGTTAACAGCAAAACAAAATATTATAGAATAAAATTCAGTAGCTAAAATGTTTTCTATTTCAAATTGAGAAGTTTCTGTATAAATTCCAAATGAGTTTCAACACCTGAGAGAAAGTGGCTTGGAAGAATATTGAACTCTAAAAATAATTTTAACCAACTTGTTAGAAGTATGTAAAACAAATTCAACATTTATAAATTGCTGTCTAAATTTCGTAAACCACTGAGACATGTGAGTTTTGCGGATCAAATAAAAGATTCCCAACACAAATAGTAAATGAACAAAAACCTTTATACTAAGGTAACTATACAAGATAATTGCACAAAATATATTAAACACGTAAAATAGAGGTAATCCAAAAGGTGTATATTTGAGCTAAAGTTAAGCCAAAGTGAGGTAATCTCGCAAAACTCTGACGATAGCCTCGTAACGCAATAACATAATAAATGTACTCTCTACGCGAGTCAGATGCAAAAATAAAAAACACAATATAAATATAACTTGGCAACTTAAGCATAAAGCACCTCACAGGACATTTAAGTTTAAAATTTTTTGAACTCATCAGTAAAATTTAGGGCCAAGAAATGTTAAATTGTGACAAACGGCAAAAACGTTTTGGCATTATTGCTTTTGGCAAGTAAAATGTGTGAAAAACAACCAATTTTAACAGATAATGCTCGGTTATCTTTTATATGAAAATTATATTAATGTCGCGTATCCCGAATATAATCAGAAAATGGGTTTTTTTTTTTATAACCGGAATCTCGCCCAATTTTAGAGATTTTTAGTCCTGAAAAATTCTTTCCCTATTGATCAGATTAATTCAATGCGTTTAGTTTAACACGGAAAACATACTGCGACACAGTGCGATTATATGAAAGGTAAATGGCAGTTTCGTATTAAGAGGCTATTACATTAATATGTAATGGAGATTATTGCTTGGAAACTTTCGAGAACTACCTGCATGCGTGTCCATGATCGTGGTTATAACTCGATGGGAAGGAAAATATTTATACCTACTAGAATAACCGCTGATAAGCATTACGAGTCAATGAAACAACCGCATGCGCAAACGCAGTGTGCAATTAGAACACAAAATTAAATTTAAGTTCGCTAAGAATGCGCACCTAAATTTGATTTTTCTGCATGGAGTGAGCGAAAAACTGGGTTTATGATGTCATAAGTTACGTAGCGGCATCTATCACTGAAATTATAGACAGTCAGCAAATTTTTCCGTCACTTTTATGAATTTTGCATACATGAAGTTCTGCATGAGTGAGAGTCTTGGTTCTGCATATGACAATATAGTATATCTCTTTGATTTTCTTATTGGTATCCTATTAGATATCAATACAACATATTCTTGCACACATTTTTTTGAGTTTTAACTGTTAACTAAAAGTAATCTTTGAAATTAGATTTTCTATTAACTTTTCCATTACTTTTTTTAATAAGTCTGCTTTAATCAGAAAAAAAATAATAAAAAAATAAGAAGCTGATTAAAAGCTGTAGCACGAAACAGCTCAGTTTTTTCAGAAAGAACTATAAAAATCCGCGTAACTTTTATGATTTTTCTCCTGTATTTTGAAATAATAAAAATGCATTGTGAGCTTGTGTTTTATTTTCGCACATTTTTTTGTTTAATTTTATCAATTTTTTGTAATTATTAACATAAAATCAGTTTTAGTCATTGAAAACATTATAGCACTACAAATATCGTAATCTCTACTCATAATAATCTTATCACATATTTAATTTACGAATTTAACAAAATTTACTCAAAAAATTTCAAAAACCATCTTATCTGTCGCTACTCTGCAATACTGTATTATTCTTTTTTTAGCTGCACTCATATTTAAGTATTGTGGTTTAATAGTTATTCGTTCCACACTGTAAGCACAAAAAATGGACTAATATTTCACTAGAAATAAAAACAATAAGAAAAGCATGATAAAAATATTTACGATATTTTCTAAAGTTGCGGCTGCAATAAAAAAAGAAAAAAGAAAAAGTAAATTGAGGTTAAGCCTTAAAAATCGAGAAAATGTGTAAGTTAAGGAATGAGTTGTATACCGTTTCAGTTACAGACAATAGCACTAACACGTTATACCAAATTTTGTTCACATCTCAACTGATATCTTAGACAATATTTTCTTATCTTTTCCTTCTTTGTGGATGCAGTAAAAAACTACTATAACTCTGGCATCTGCACCTCTTCACACACAGATGCAGCCATAAAGTAAGTGGTTCATCTGCCAACTTCAACTTTATTCCCGTCGTTATAATTTCACTGCAAAGCCACTCAAGTGAAAAACAAAACACGGAAGAAAAGAAAAAAAAACACATCTTTTCTTTTTCCCTTCTCTTTAATGTTTCGTTTATTTAGTTCATCTAGACAACTAACTGTGGGTAGCCATTCTTCCGTAAAAAAGAAACACGGTATGTGCGGATCAAACCGAGAATGAAACTCTTTAAGATAACATGATTATGGGATTTGATTTCTTTTAAAATACAACAAATCCACTTTGCTCCGCTTTAAATCACGATTTGTTGTTATATTTATCTTGATTTCGAATCAACCCTTTAACTGAAAACAAATCTTTATATTTAAAATAAAAAGAAATGAGGTTATGATTTTGGTATTTTTTAATTGCTGTCAATAAATTCAAAGCATGTTAAATGTCACTATAACCGCGCTTAGATTATGCTTTTACACTAACTGCTATGTTACTATTTGCCACAAGTGAGATAAAAGTTATAGTGAATAGAAACTACACAAAGTACATATCGTAAGATAACACTAAAATGTTGTTAACAAAATCGTGCTAGTTTAAATTATAGATTAACTACGTATATATGTTTATATATTCTTTGTAAGATTGATTGCTCACCCCTACTTAGTAAAACTTGCATCGCGTGATCATAAAGGATATGAGCCCTTGTACTCAGGGGCAATATTATTCCTTGACTATAAGCTCTGTCATTATAGGGTGGTGTGACTGTGGTAAAAGACTGCTTGTCTTGAACTTTACACGCAAATCCCAAGGGCAAATGGAAAGTAACTTGAGTCCAACTCTTCTCTCTCTGGGAGTATTCAGTTAATTACTGTGTTAATTACCCTGGGTTAATTGATTTAATTATAGATTCACGAAACAAGTGGGAAAAAAAATTCTTTATCATCTTTTAACACATTAAAAATTCTTTTATAGTCTCAATTTATTTTAAATATTAGATAATTTTACGTTTGATGTTATTTACACTTTAATTATTGATTACGAGTTAATTAATGACGAAGGGAATGTTTATATTTACCGTTGTCACTACATTTAAGGGGTATTAATTACGGTGGTAGAGAGTAGAGAGAGAAAGGATAAAATTTTTATTTATTTTTTTGCATTTTCGCTTTTACACACCAGATGTCAGCACAGCTCATATTTTCATTTGTCCCTCAAGGTTTGAACTCATCTTGTCTCTGAGAGGATCAAAGCCATTAATTTTACAGCTTTTCATCAGTAGGCTGCAGTATCTCTAGCACACGTATGATCGAAGATGGGAAATGCTATTGGCCAGTTGAGGTCTTTTCCATTCAAAGTGTGAACATAAAACAACACATGCTCTCCTCCTCTTTTTAAAACCCATTACCGGCCTCGTAAAACGAGAAAAATCAAAGTCACCAAGAAATCCTGACTCGGCATTGCATAGACGATGAATATGGCAAAAGAGAGCAGAGATATGAGGATTTGCTCAAATTTAGCAACCATTTCATTTCTATTACAGCAATAAAATTAAGATGAATTACATGCAATTTTAAAATGAATGTGTTGTGGTGAAATTTAGACTGAGTTAATGTAAAATATTTACTAATTTAAGCTATTTTATCTGCTTTTTGCTTTAAAAATTTATTTATTAACGCTACTTTTCTTTTTTCTGGATGCTTTTTCTTTTTTCAATTTTTTTTTCTTTTTTTTTGTTACTAGAATAAATATTCGGTAAGAAATTTATGTTGCCTTATACCGTGACAACTGTCATTGTGCAAAAAGCGAGAACTCGTTTCAAACATTCTCAGAGACATATTGGGAATGATTGAAAGAAGATCTCGCCACTAGGAAAAAAAGTGGAATGAAAAGCAGAAAACAAAAAAAATCAATTTTTTTTTATTTTATGGCCACATGAGAAATTCAAGCTAACGCTAGCAAAAGATGAAAAGTGGTTGGAAACGACGATACCGTAAAAGATTGAAGGTTTTTCTTTAAGCTAAAAATTTTGATGAAAAAGAAAATTGTTGACCTTCCAAATTAAAGCTAACTCGACTAGAATGCAAGATTAAAAAGAAATAGAAAACATTTATCGTCTGGAGATTTAATCAAAGGTATAAATATTTCTTCCAGTTAGTATCTGTAGAAATAAATTAGAAAAGTAAGCAAACATTAAAGAAAAATAAACATTGCTTTGAAATATTTTAATAAGAGAAAAATATTTTTCACAATACTTTTAGTTGGTAATTTCTTAAATTTCTTTTATTGTAGAGTAGAGTAAGACTGGAAATTGAAAATTTGTAATTCGTGATGCTATTACAAATGCTATTACAAAATAAAGTGTTGAAAGCTTTAATAGAAATTTAGCTAAAAGAGAAAGTTCTCAACTTGTGAAACAATAAATGTGATTGCGCTTGTGGTTTAACTATTTCATTAATTAGTAAAATAAAAACGAGGAGATTTTAAGTTTTTTTTACATTTTTAATTTACATACTTGTAAGCATAATTCTTGAAAGTTACCTTTCTTTTAAACTTGCTAAGACAATAATGAAGAATAATGCAGAGCTGAACAAAAAAGTCGAACAAAATCTCAGGTTTCCATTCTTTTGTATTTCAAATTAAATAAACCAATATTTTATTCCATTCATACCGATACGCATATACATTTCACGAAAGACGGTAACTAAGAATATTTTTTTAATTATTTTTCTCAGTGCTTAAAGTTGACGTGCGTAATGAAAATGCATATTTCATACCATACAACTGTTTTTAATTTTAATTTGGAACACATTTATACTCTCTTACTAAGATAAAGGTAAAAATCTTAATGGCTACCTCGGAAGAAATATTAATGCATTTTTTGAAATCAGCACGGGTGGCACTATAAGAAGAAATTTCCTGAAATGAAAATAAAAGAAAATGAGGGAATAAAAGAAAAGCATAATCCACACCCGAGACGGAAAGAAAAAAAGATACAGTGAGTGAGGAAGATATATATATTTCTTTTCTCGCATTGCTTTCGAATGTGTGGTCTTGGCACGAAGAATTATAGTTTCCTCTCTTGGGCCAGAAGCATGTCCTGCACGTTTAGCATATCTCTAAGTTGGGAGTTGTTAATAAAATTTTGCAAACATTATTTACACCCGTCGTAAAGTGAATGTAACACTCATCTATCATCAAACACAGCTTGCTGCAACGCCAATGTCGAAACGAATGAGTACTTTTGATCAACTCGAGTGTATCAAGGGAATAAACACACAGCAACACTAAAATGATGTGGTGTATATATGAATAGAAGTTGACGTCATGTCACGCACAAACACGTTGCAGTATCAAAGAAAATTCTATATTGATTAAAAAAGAAACTGGCTTTAGGTTCGAACTGGAATCAACCTGAATTTTTTTCTAAAAATGTAACAATTGTGTAATGTGAAGGAAAATATGCTATTACCCTTTAAAGGCTGTGCACTTTAAACTGAAAGGATGTTAGGTTTAATATTGTGTTTCACATTGAGCCTACCTGAAGTCTTTTTATCCAATCTCCAGCAAAAAAGGCTTTTGTATTTCAAAACAATGCTTTGGAAGAGACAAGTAAGATGTAAACAACTTTTTTAGGCATGATTCTCTTCTTAAAGAGAATAAAATTTTCTTAATTATTTAGAACTCCAGAAACAAACTTATATATTATTCTCTTTTTTATTTATTTTGAACGAGAAAAAAATAAGAAAAGCACATTCTAAGCCCATTTTAATTAAAATACCCATGTCGTGGAAAGGGATGCCCCGCGGAGTAATAAGTCGTTTTCATACTAACTTTCGAGATCGAAGGAAATCAGACAACATCTTGCTTCTATAGCATGCAATCTAATAAAAATTTATCTAATAAAAATTTTATCTTTAACAAAAAATGTTAATACATAGATAATATAATGACTCAACCTCTTATTTCACGGTAGACTCATTTAAATTGCATCATTATTCCATTAAAAACTCTTTGGAGGATGGTCATCTTTTTTAGATGATACCCACAGGAGACTTTATACTGGTGTAGATGAAAACTTTTTATGAATAATGTAACTTGCACTTGGAGGCAAAACTGAAACTGACTTTATTCAATCAATGCGCAGAGCAAACCTTTCTCATGCATCCAGAAGTTTTGAACACCGGAACTATTTCAGTGCATGTTTTGCTTCAGATTTGCTGCAAGAATATATAAAAATATATGAAAATATAAAAATAGATTACTTTTGGGCATTAGTTCAATTAATTCTAACTCTTTCTTGTTGTATAAGCAAGTTTTCCCTATATTTATTTTGCACATTCTTTTGCCTGAAAGGTAAAGTTTTAAGTGGTAATTGAGGGCTTTAAATGGATGCTACACGTTATCGAAAGTGAATAAACCATAGCAGAAAATCGCTGAATTCATCAAGTCTAGCTACAGTTTATTTGCATGGAAATGTTCTAGCCTTTAGCATCATTTCCAGTTTTATCACTCGCTGACGCTACAACACGAAAGTACAAAATCGTTTCATCTATCTAAAAATTCTGCATTTTTGAAATCGGTATCAATACATAAAAGGTCAAAGTGGAAACATCAATGCAGCCTGACACCAATATTCAAAGCAATAACTTAAAGCTAGATCACTTTGCATATTATTAATTTAATATGCTAGACTCATAAAGGTTCTCCATGACGAATTTATATCGATTTCAGTTTCTAGGTTACATTTAATTTGTAAATGTTGAGAACTTTTATTTGATTGTATTCTTTACTGTGTTTAAATTACATAGATTTTATCACCTACATTGAATAAAATTATGCTTTGAGCTTGCAACAAAATTGATTTATTTTCTTTTTTTTTCACGTTTACTTGCAATTGCTAATTTTAGCATACAATCGCTAAATTTGTATCCTTCTGGGTAATTTAAGTTATCAATTAACTTTTTTCAACTTTAACTTAAGCATCTGAAGCCACTGAAGTGGTAAGTGAAAGAATCAAGGCAAAACTGACCGCAAGACAAACATCCAATCAATGAAAACAGATCTAGTTTCAACAAACACAGAAGAAACTTGATCGGCTGATCAAAGCTTTGTGATTTTATCTGCTTAGGTAATGAAAAGTTTATTTGTATACCAAAACAGAACAAAAAAGCTTAAGTTGACTAAAGCATAATACAGTTCATGTATATTTAATTATAACTCATTCAAAAACTTTAAAGAATATCAACTTCAGTAACAACCGTACTGTTTATTAAATATTGTAGTCAAGGGCATCATTAGCCAGTAATTCAAGGAGAAGAAATTGAGAAAGAAATGTCTCATTTTATCTAAAATACAAAAAATTATTAAGCTCTTTAGAGCATAAATAAAAATTTTATAAAACTATTCACATCTCGCATCTCAACAGATTGCTTTCTTTTAATGGTGGTAGGTTTGCTGTCTCCGGAAACGGTACGTCCATCAAATGCTAACCGCCTGCCACACAGTAAAAGAAATAAGCGTCTCTTTGTCATGACAGCACAGGAAACTGCAAGGATAGTGGTTGATGAAATGACTACAATGGCCAAGATATTTGGTTTAAAAGAAAAATAAATAGTAAATAATTTATTTGAATTTATATGTTCATTTAATCAGTAATGAAAATCATTTTTATTAAATAGGACATATTGGAATCATTTGTCACAGATTTGTGCAACATTTGCACACATACTCATAAACTATATTGTGTGCTAATGGTTGTTTTTGTGCTAAAAACAAAGAAAGATAACTAATTTTTTTATAGCTATATTATACTTAAAAATGTGTTAGTGGTGGCTATTTTTTTTTTGGACGAGGTGTCCACAGATGGCAGTTGAATAAGAGTGTGCAACCAAGTACAAAATGTTGCAACATGGTTCATTTTAAATTCTCGTGCAGTGTATTCAATTGCAGTAAACACACTTCTCTTTACTTTTCCAAACCAGTACCAAAAAATCAATACGCACCAAAAGGTCACCTTCTGCTCCAACTAGGACGCCAATTCTTGAGCAGTACCATAATGCAAGATTTCCGCAAAATGAAAACATGAATTACTGTTACTGCTTGAACGCCAGAAATTGCTATTGCGGCGCTTTTGAACGAAATTTTAAAAGCAACTACAGATCTCTCAATGTTCTGTACACGTTTGACCAATGGTTTTTTCTAACTATCAATTTTGCTTCAACTAGATAAGTACAGAAAATCTCAAATGTTAACTTCCTTTTCAGCAATAACTTCTTAAGGCCAATATTTTTTATGGCTCAAAAAGATTACTTCAAAGAAAAAACTGAAAATAATTTCCCCTCAAGAAAGTAATTTATTTTTTTCTTTATTTCAGGTCTAAATCCTTTGAAAAAGCCACAGCTGTATTTGGGTAGTATTAATCCATGCTTAAAACTTAATTCTGTCTCGAAAAGTTCTTCGTTAAAGCTTGCCCTAGAGATGTTTGAAACCACACTGCAGAATTCTAATTAACAAGTTAGACTACAAAGTTGCTTAATGTTAAACAACTTTACATGATCACTTTGAAGCTCTTTATTCAATAACTTAATCCGTTATCTGCATTCCATCTAAATACCACACGCCGATGATTTGATAAGCAGCTGATTTATCATTCAGTAAATAAGTTAATTTAATTTACAAAATAATGTAATTTAATTTATACTGCGTTTTATTTAATTACAGTTATTATAAAATATTATTATAAAATTTATATTTAACAATAGTCAACATTACTAAAATTTGTAGTTATCTTTATGATTGATTGTGTGGTTACATTTACAGTGCATTTAAAATCTATAGTAAAATTGAAGTTGAAATTTTGTTACCAATCTGTAAATAAGATTGCAAACAAGAACTAAATCAAATGTTTAAATGTAAAATCTTAATATTATTGATTCGTCAAGCAAAAAACAATTTTGAAAATTATGTGGCATGTCATTTCCTTAACAAAATATTTTCTTTTGTTCAATTCAAATGGCAGTAGCTTTCCTGCTTGATAAATATTTACAAACGAAATTTTACTGAAATAAAATGCATAGAATTCTAAACTATATATTTTTCAATATATGCAAATAACATAATAATAACAAACAGAATATAATAATCTTTAAAGGGAAATCTGTTCCCTTTAACAATTCGTAAAAAGTAAAAATTGTTATTTTATTAAATGTAAACATTACTGTGATTTAAAAGTCAAATCAATAAACTAGAGATGCAATCCTTTATTTAACTTTAAACTGTGTTCCAAACAGTTACTGCTTATAGTAGTTGTATATTATTGCTAACTATCTGGCTTTATGATCTAATAAATACATAAAAATGTTTAACTTCTAGTACATTACAATCACATTTTTTGTAAAATCTTGTTATGCACTGCACAGTTATAAAAAATTTCATATCATTTTATCTATGCATAGCATAAGGTCTCTTAGGCCTTGTAAAAGTTCGGGAGTTTTAACGAAATCAAGAAGTTACTGAACATGCCACACTTCCATCTTGAAAATGTTGGACTTGTCTCTGGAGGCCTATGCTTTGATGAGCCTCACGTTGCCCTTGATGTTGCGACTTATAACAAATGAGAAAGCGCAAGAGAGGAAAACAGAGCATCAAGAAAAGGGAGAAGGATGCTCACGGGAAGAGCAGGGAAGTTCTCTAGCTATATAGGACCATTGAGGATGTCCTAAAGAGCTTCCGGCCCATCAAACTTGAAGAGAAAGACATGACATATCAGTCCTGACTTAGTTGCAAGCCTAATGTTCTCTATATTTTAGCCGACCAACTGAATAGAAAAGTATAATAAGAGCAATACTCGTTGACGACAGGAGGATATGCTTGGATGACATAGAGCAGGTAAAAGAAAATCCGCTTTGCAATATCTAGTCTCTAGGAAATACCAAACGCTTTCACTTAAATGTAACAGGAAGCATAACGTGACGTTATAAAGAAAAAAATGAATTTTTCATAGATGAAAAATTCTTTTCGTCTGAAACCATATAGAAAATGAAATAAGAATTCTTACCCTTGTTACGCTACTTTTGCATCATTCTTCAAATCTTGTTTTTCTATTATAAAAGAAAAAGAAAAAGAAATCAATAAGTCTTTAACCAGCAGAAATTTAACATGATATAAAAAGAGCTAAGCAAACTGTGATCTATATAGTGCATAACAAAAATTCATGCATCAAAAGAACTAGTCTCTTGATATATTGCCTCTTATTCCCCTTGCATGAACATTATACAAATGACCAGTTCTTTCCAAGCGATCGCTTACGAAGATAGCATTTGCTTCTGACGTCATAGACTCAAGCCCCTAAGAGTAAGGAGGGAAAAATACAATCTCATGGCACATATATACAACCAGTTATCAGATTGTCTGCTCGCAATCCACAAAAGCTCCGAGTTTCATTTTCCATAGGACCAAACTTTAATGCCTATTTCTAGCCTTCAAACCACCCAAAGTGAAGAGGATAAGTGGTCAACATCCATGAAACTCAAGTGCAGTCAACACTAAGTTGAAGTGAAAAACGAATAAGAAAAGAAAAAGTAAATAAAAAAATTTGAAAACACATTTACAAAATAGATTTAGTCTTTTTCTTTTCTTGGTGTAACACTTAACTTTATATTTTCGTAATTCGGTTTGACAAATTGGTTTTTTATTTATCTTTTTATATACTGTTCTAGTCAAGTTTCATGACTACAACATTTATAACGCATTTTCGTTTTGAAATATAATGAAACAAAATGATTTAAACTAATGTTAGTTTACTTCATAACGTAATTTATTTTCAACTGACAATTGAATTTTTTAAAAGAAAGGAATTTACATTGTCGAACTCTTTGAGAACTAACACAGATGACAAAGGATAGGTACAACAAAGCAGAATTGGATAACGAACTTTCCCTTGAGGTAAAATGTAGGTTCATTGTGGCGTAGAACAAATAACCGACTAAGCTTTAATATGCTGTGTAGTACTTTAGTGCTTTAAAGCTGATGTTGCAGCTATCGGCTTAATAACGAATCGGCAATTCTGAGTGCTGGGTCTTACACAAACTGAGATCCATACCCAACGAATGTAAAATCAACTAAGAGCTTGTAAACTAAGTCTGTTCTCAAGAGAGCCATCTTGAGAGCTACATGGAATCGGTTACACCCAACAGCTTTCTGTTTTTCTCTGGCTGGGTTTTACTGTACGCCCACTTCTTGTATTGACAACCTCTCCTCCATTTGATAGCCTCAGTTACAGATTTAAACAGCCTTGCTTAGCACGCCTGCAGCCCATATCTTGATATGTAGTTTTCTGTCAAAATAAGTTTTTTATTTCATTTTGCAGTACCATAAACCAAACAAGAAAACAAGTTGCTATTTTTATTTGTATTGATTCTGACGTTGTGCAAAGAAAAATATCTACCCTACTTTTTTACGTAAGCAAACAATAAATTAAAGTCTTTGTTTTGCCAGAGGACAAAAAAATGAACTTTTGCCCCTAATGAGTTGCCGTAAAACTAGGCACATACTTGAAATGTTGTTAGCTTTAGCTGAGTAATCAGAAACAAACAGCCGATGGCTAACAACAGCATCCTGTGGGTTATCCACTCTTTTTTTGCTCTTAATGTTGCTCCTTCATCTGTATGCAGCAACGCTTGAAGTACTGTAGCTACACAAGAAACATTAGCATAAAAACAACTCAATCTAGAGTTCAAAAGAGCAGCACAAAAGTTGGGTAAATTGCAACTCTTTGCATCTTTCACGAAAACAGAAAAAAATACAGAAAAATGGCTTTTCTTTTAAACGAAAATAGGTTAATTTCAATGTTTTCTTCCTTAGTTGGAACTTAAATTAATTCTAAGCCTAAATTGCGTGTGGGTATCATTATATTAATATTGAAATCAGCGAGATGTAATTAGGAAGTAAATGATGTAATTATGGATTGAGTGACAGCTTTTAAATCAAAATCACACGTGGCATTAAAATTCAATATAGCAAAATCCATCAATAAAACATTTAAGTTACGTCAATAGGAAAGTGAGGTTTTAATTTTCATTTACGTGCGCTTGGATTAAGTCAATTTACATTTTATTGCGATTTGCGGATATGAGATAAATAAACCATATTACACTCAATTGAATTTTTTTTATGATGTAGCCAATTTTTCTTAACTTGAGTCTCGTCATTCTTAACTGCATCTTGCCAGTGATGCGCTGAGTGTAGGAGCAATCTGTTGTCATGGTTACTCATCTATCTCATCCGCACACAATGCTTACAACAACAAGTAGAAAGACGCATGTTAAATTCAATGTCGTGATTGCTCATTTTTAATCACTTAGTTTTTATTGTAATTAAATTACAGCACGCAATTGGTAAAGCAAATTGCGTGATAAGAAAATAAAATTCTGTCATTTTAAAGATGTTATCAAATAACTAAATCATTGTTAGTAAGACAAAAATTATTAATTGCACAAATTAAAACAATCCAAAGATAAAATGAGATTTATTAAAAACTCGAGTCTTTCAATCTATCACTTAATTAAGATAATGATGTAGGAATAAGCTGATTACAGTAATGCCATTCACTTGGTCTGATGCTTAATTTTGCTTCCTCCTTATTCACCTGGTGAATATAGCGGATGGTCTGAAAGACCGTCAGCCATGTTTGGACATGGTGAATAGCTGAAACGGCAGATCAGAAATAAAAAGCAGACGGAGACAGTTTAAATTGATATTATTTATTATCAATAAGTTATTGACTAGTTCAAGCATCTCTGCAGGATCATCTGTTTGTGACATTTGTGGTCTCTGATCAAGTCAATGGTATACTGTTTTCAACCCATGACCTTGCAGTGTAAGCTGCATGGCCGTAAAAGCTAAAACGTAGTTTTCACGGCTTATAACTGTAGACTAAATACAGGTCAAGTGCCGTAAAGGCTATCCATCAGGAATATCATGCATAATAATAAACAACATTTCTATGCTCATTAGCAGGGAAAGGATTTTTCGGGACTAAAAACCTCTAAAATCGGGCGGGATTCGGGAGGCAAAACAGCCCATTTTCTGGAGCATATTCGGGCATTAAAAAGGTCGTTTTGGGGGAAATCGGGAGTTAAAAAGGTCATTTTGAGACAATTAAGCATAAAAAAAAAAAAAATTTTGAAATTAAAAATTTTGAGAATTTTTTTTTAATGAAATTAGAAAGTTTATTTATTATCTAATAAAAAATTTATATTTAAAAAATTATTATTTAAAATGTAAACTTGATATTGGCATTTCAATGGTTATACTAATTACTGATTATTTTAACTTAAAGTCTATGTTTATAATCAGTTATTTTAAATAATTAACCTGATTTGGCATGATTTGATTGATTAAAATTTATAAATGTTATTATTTAACATTATTTATAAATTTTAACCAATAAAATCATGTTAAATCGGGAAAATTCGGGACTAACAGGTCAAATCGGGACTAAGGGGTCAAACCGGGATTATCCCGAATTTTTTATATGGCTTAAAATGCTTAAAATTATTAAACACATCGAGAAAATCGTTTTTCTCAAAAATTAGAGCACTTTAACCCAATCGGGAATGTCCCGGATATTCCTTTCCCTACTCATTAGTATCATGTTAGGTCTACATTATGTTTTAGCAAAATATTTTATTATATCACGTTTACTAGTAGATATTTGTAGCCATCCTAAACAGTTGTTGAAAATCAATTCCAGCATTTTGAATTGGTTTGTCGTAAAAATAGTGCAAAGAAGGAGCTGATGTCCAATTGGACATTTTCAAGATGTGTTTCAAAGAAACCTTTAATAAAGGTATGGACTTCGACATGTCTCTTAACCATCACGATATAGTTTGACATGTAACAAATTTGTGAAGTGCCAAAGCAGAAAAAAATAAGGTGTACAGTTGGTATGTCTCGGCTCAGTATACAAGTAGATATAATGTCTTATTGTGCAAATAGAACTTAGATTTGCCGTTCTGTACAAAGAAAAACAATTGGTCCAGTAGACTTCGATTTTCATGACCCCATTAATGGAATTAAAACAACTCTTATCACTAAAGGTAATTTCATATGAAAGTAAGCACACGTCTAAGTCCTATCTGCTGACACTACCACCAATGACATGACTAAGTGACAGTTCACTCGGAGAAGGTTGGAATCAGGATCAAAAATGGAAATTTAAAAACTGGCTCAGCATGCCAGATAAAACAATAATGTAGTTTTAGTGGTTTTACTGCGAACATCCCTTTAAACAAATGGAAGACTAAGAGATGGTTGCCAAACAACCAAAATGATTTTGTTGATTGCAATTCTGTCACTTCATTCATCTTTTAATTCCAGATGTTATTCTCTTATGTGTATAGCATAATCCATTAGGACAATTGGTTAACACACAGTACCATATGCAACCCAAAAAATAAGACTGCCTGTAACTTCAGAAAATCAACTATATGATTGCTTTCGAAATAGTTCCCTTCTAAGTTAACAAAGCTGCATACAACACTGCTAAACTTCAAAACAATTTTTCAAGTGGTACTCTGTAATGTTGTTGAGGATTTCCACCATTTTTTCTTTTACATAATCCACTGACAAAAATTGGATTTCTCTGAACACCGACTTGATTTTTGAGAAGAGTTAGAAGTCACCGGGGGCACCGTCTGGTGAAGAGGGTGAATGTTCAAGCACACTGATGTTTTTATTAGCTAAAAACGGCACAGGATAAAAGGTTGAACGGGTTGAACAGGTTGAACGGGTTGAACGGCCGGGTAGGTCTAAAACCCAATTCAACTGGGTTGAACCACTTCACCTGAAGTGGTTAATCCATCAAGTGTTCAACCCATCAAGTGTTCAACCCGTCCATAAAAGCACTTGCAAACAAACTTTTCAGCATAATTTTTTGCGATTTTTAGTGTTTACGGGTACTTTTCTACTGTTTTAAATTGATTTTTATCGTTTTCAACTGTTTTCATACCTTTTAAAAGCCAATTTTTGCGTTTTCAACAGTTTTTATACCATTTTAAAACCAATTTTATCGTTCTCAACAACTGTTTTCATACAGTTTTAAAGTCGAATTTACCGTTTTCAACAGTTATTATATCGTATTAAAACCTATTTATTTATCAATAAAAACACTAAAATTGGCTTTAAAACAGTATAAAATCAGTTGAAAACGCTAAAATTGGCTTTAAAACAGTATAAAATCAGTTGAAAACGCTAAAATTGGCTTTA
>JAQFZN010000044.1:0-75659 GCA_034687075.1 Geophilus carpophagus | reverse complement strand
CTGCAGACTTTGGGATTCCTCCAAATACACTTTCTACAATTATAAAAAATTGTAAAGAAATTCTGAAGAAAGCTGAATATGGTAGAAGCAATGATCGCAAACAATTCAAAACCTGTATCTACGATGACATTGACAAAGCTACACTGCAATGGTTTAAAATGGCTTGTGATAGGAATGTGCCAATGTCTGGGCCACTTATTAGAGAAAAGGCTCTGTTTTTTGCTGAGTCTCTGGGACACACTGATTTCGTCTCTAGTGTAGGTTGGCTAGATAAGTTTAAAAAAAGGCATAATATTATTCAAAAGGTTATGTGTGGTGAGTTCGTGTGATTTTCGTATTTTTATATTTTTATATTCATATGAAAGTATTATTTTACTCATTTTATAGTTAATTCTGTAACTCGAATTTTCTATAACTCGAATTTTTTTTAGTAAACTATGGTGATTCGACTTAGGGAAGTTCGACTGTATATAATTATTATTAAAATAGTATTAAAAAACTTGTATAACAAAATGCATAAGTGGAAATCAGGAAAGAAATAAAACATGTTAGCAATATTATCAATTATGTAATCAGTTGAATTTTAATTATCAAAAACATTTGTGTGAATATAAAACTACTACTTTAGATATCCTGAAACTTTACACCTCCTTCAAGATTTAAGTACAATAAAACAATTATCAAAATTAACATTAATCTGCTTCTATTCACACTTTATTCTATTGCTATATTGTTACACATCAACATTATCATTAAACATGTATCAATATTTTGCAATTTTCGTTTTATTACCATTAGTTGTCTGCACAAAACAGGTAAATAAAAATAATTAAATGCTATTTGTTATACATTACCAAAAACTTTTTCAGGATTGCTTTAAACGTCGTCAACCAGCTACGGTAAAAAAAATTGATTTTGCTTTTCTGTAAATAAAATTGATTTTTATTTAGTTTATAAGCAATCTTATTACGGAACTATTAGACCCTGGTACTGAAGTGTGTCAAAAATTAAAAGCAGAAGATAAGGTAAGTTTTTTTTCTTTTTACTGTACATAATTATGGTAATTTTTAATTTTATATGTTATTTTTATTATAGGATCACACTAAAGTTGTAAAATGTATTGATAACTTAGTAAGAAATACCAATAAAATTTACATTTTTATCAGATTAAATTTATTTAAGTTAATACTTGTAGTTAGAAACTACAGACGCTGAATGTGCCAAGAAAGTTCCTTCTGTAAGTTAAAGAACAAAAATTATTTTTTTTATCTAATTATTTTATCAATTTTATTAACCTTAGAGAGCACAAGGTCTATGGGTTAATTGCTATCTAGATAAATTGGGTATTAAAGTAAGTTTGGGAAAATTTGAAAAATATCATTTTTTTAATTTGTTCATTTTGTATTTAGAATAAACCTACTGAAGAGCTTACATTCCAGTTCTTTAAAGCTCACGCAATCAAACTTGCTGAAGATAGTGTAAATAGTTTAAACAACATTAATATTTGATTTATTTAAAATAATCTAATAATTTTTTATAGCAAAAAAAAATTGTTGAGACTACAATTGAAAAATGTGCAAAGGATCCTGTAAGTATTGTTGACATCTTGTAATTCAAACTATAATTGTAAAATAATTCATTTAGGAGTTTTGGTATTGCGGATTAAAGAAACTGTATGAAGATGTTGTAAGTTACTGTACTAGATTTCCATATTATAAAATAATTTTTAAAATATTTATTTTTTTAACATCAGCCTTGCCCACGTTTAAAAGTTTTGTACGATGAAATGCATCACTGGAAAACAGGAAAGAAATAAAACATGTCAGCATTAATGTCATATTGTGTAACCTGTTGAAATTCCGAAATCATTAATAAATTCTAAGTAAATTTTAATAAAAAATGATTAAAAAAATCAATTATTAAACGAGATCAAATTATTTTACCCCAAAAAAAAGATTTTCCCCCTCCAAAAATACTGATTTTTACCAGAACCATTTTCCTCCCAAATTATTCAAATTTTCCCCCAAAAAAATTAATTTCCACCCCCCCAAATATAATAAGTGTTGATTTATCACTACCCTATTGTACTGTATATAAACCCCTTTTGACCCTTCTGTAACACGCCACTTAAGTATGTTTTTCTTTTCTCAATTCGTGATAAAACATGGCTTCCCAAATTTTAAATTTTGTAGATTCTGACAATCAATCTGATTATTTAGAATCAGATTCAAATCATTCAAAACATTGAAAAAAATGGTTAGACTGGTCAATGATACAAAATCCAGAAAATCCAAATGAGAAAGTGTTTGCAAATTTGAAGCAAATGACCAATGCCTACCAACGAAAGCAATCTAAACCCCATGTTTTGATTAAGACTGATGGTTTAAAAACAGTTGTACTTCATCACACTTTCTGGACATTCATGTTCAAAGAATCAGATGTTGAAAGTTTATTAATTCAAGTCAACAATAAAATTGGAAAAAATTTGACACATACTTTGACTTCCGAAATAGTTTATGGCTAGAAACTATTGATGAAGGAAATTGGAAAGATGGATATTGTACTTGTCTGATTTTTTGAAACAGTTCCTATGTAAGCATTTAATGGAATTAGCAATTCAGGGAAAACTTTTATCTGTTTCAGATGAGGCTAGATCAATTCCCATTGTAGCAGACAGAAAACATGAACCAGCAAAAGCCACACCTGCTTGAATCATAGACTAATCATAGATAATTACAATCCCATTAAAACTAACCTGAATAAAACCAGTCCCATGTAAAAAATTATTTTCAGACTAAAAATATTCTGGAAATATTTTGTAAGAGTGGTCAGTGGTGATGTTGCATCAAGTGAAATATGAAACTTGGCATTTTTAACTTCCTCCTCAACTACAAATGATAATCTTCATATAGATTCAAAAGCAGAATTTCATGGGAAGTAAACATTTAAGTTGAAATTGACTAATGCACATCCTGTTAAATTATTAACTAATAATTTCAAAGAAAATTCATTGAAAATTTCAACCGAAAAAAAAAATATAATATGAAAAAATCCTCTATAAAATAAAAATTCTAATTCAAGTACCACACAACAATTTTCTAGAAATCAAACTACTAACAGAAACACACATCCAATGTCTTCCCTTATAACTTTGCTTCTTTTGGCCAGTTTGGCCATTACTGTAAATGGGGTAAGATTACATTTATTAATTTACTATAAACTCAAAAAATATCAAAAAAAAATAAAAATTCGCAATAATATTTTTCTAGGACTGTTTTAAGATTGATGAGTTAAATAAGGTATATAATAACTATAATTTTTACAAAAATAAAATGATACATATAATCATTTTTAAAATTTAGTATATAGATGATGATATGAAGGAAGAAACATCTGTAGTGATAAAGAAATGCAAAGAAGAAAGTCCATATGCAGTAATATTTACAATATTATAATAAAAATCAACATTTGTATTAATAATTTATACTGATATACACAGACCGAGAAAGAAATTGAAGCTTGTGCTGATAAAATAGTAAAATAAAATTAAAAAGCAGAAATAAAAACATTTTCATGTAATTTAACAGGGTTTTGGTCTATCAATAGATAGATGCTGCTGCTACAGAATGTAGTAAGGATAATACAGAAGTAAGAGTTGTAACTAAAAATTATTTATATTGAATTAAAATGTTTTTATTTTTAGAAAAATGAAAGAAAATGGACTATTTGTTACCGTGAAAAAATTGGTGCTGTAAGCTTAAAAAAATTTCACATTTTATTATTTTTTAACAATAAAATAATAAAATAACAATACTTAATATTAGGAAAAACCAACTGAAGAGAAACTGTCCTTTGACTACTTTAAGAAAAAGATGCTCCAATTTGCTAAAGATGGAGTAAATTTATTTTAAAAATAAGCAATTAAAAATTAAAAATTATAATTTTTTTAGAAAACCACAGTCATAAGTGATACACTGGATGAATGCAAGTCAGAAAATGTAAGTGATTTATTAAACTTTATTCACTTTTAATTATTTTAAACAATTCCTTTATATTATTTAGAACTTTTCCGTTTGTTCTTTCAAGAAATTAGCTGAGGGAGTAAGTTAGTTGGTAAAATGAAATAAATTCCTTACTTATTTTATATTTAATAGCCCTGTCCTGATGTGGAGCCATTATACAAAAATGTAAAAGAATGGGAAAATATGCAGCAGTAAACTATTTTGCATTTTGTAATAGTAGTTTTAAATAAAAATCAGCATTCTAAAATTGAGTCAAATATAGAAATCAGTCACACACAACTTGTCACATTTCCTTGTGGAAATAACACAATCATATAGATAAGTATGCACAATATTGTAAATACATTCACTGAATTCCCTAAATTACATATAATAAGGTTAGGTAATTCACTACTATGATTCATATCCTGATATTAGATAATAAGGTATATAAACCAATCAAAATAACATTAAAATATTTTTAATAAGTTTTTGAATTAATACAAATTATTTGAGATTTAATTTTTAATTTAAATTAATATCTCAAAGTGTCAGCCATTTTTAATCTCAACTCGATGAGCTGACTCAACTGTTTATTGGAGTAAAATATTTTAAGGTTCTGGTTGATAAAATGTGAAAATAGCCTCTGGTTACACAAGAATCATACACTAGATTAGAGTATATAAGGACAAAATGAAAATACCTTTCATACAGCACCCAGTAGAGTAAATATCAAAATGTCTTCACTTTTAACGTTCATGTTTATGGCGAGTTTGGTCATCGAAGCAGCACAAGGAGTAAGAATCTATTAATCTATGATAATTCTATTTTAGACTAATTTTCTTGAATTGTTTTCAAGAATTGTTTCAAAGAAGGTGAACCACAAAAGGTAGTGATATAATAAATTCAAAATAAATTCTAAATTGTAGATTATTAAATGATTTTTATTATAGTACCTAGATGATGAATTGATAAAATTTTCTGTTCCAATCGTGAAAAAATGTCAACAAGAGAATCCATCTGCTGTAAAATTATCTAATGTCACAATATTATTCTATTTCTCTAATTATTTCTGATTTGTATTATTACAGACTGCAGATGAAACTAAAAAATGTTTTAATGATAAGGTAAAACGTGAGTAAAATTGACTATATAAATTATATTTGATGCTTTTGTGTACTGATATAGACTGAAGTTGCTCGAAAAGAATGTGCTGCAAGTGTGAAAGTAAATTGAAATAATTATTATTATATTTATCATTAGAATACGTTTATATTTGTAGAATGATGAAAAGAAGTGGTGGTATTGTTATTGTGAAAAATTGGGTGTTGTGAGTTAAAATTATTCAAATTTTTTAATTATTTTTTTATTATTTTTAATGTGATAATGAAATTGGGTTTAGGATAAACCAACTGATGAAGAAATGTCTTTTGATTACTTTAAGAAAGTGATGGTCAACCTAGCTCTTGATGAAGTAGATACAAAAAGATGAAAAGTATAATAAAAATGTATAAATAAAAATAATTTGTTTTTAGAAAAAACAAATTGTCGGTGATACAATCGATGATTGTAAATCAGATACCGTAAGTGATTGATTGATTCTATTTAATTGTTTTTAAGTAGCTTAAAAATTAAAAATATTTCAGAATTTTTGGTTTTGCAGCGATAAGAAATTGGCTGAAGGAGTAAGTTAATATTTCGACCTTTCAAAGTCAATTATACAAACAAATGTTCGTATACATTTTCCAGCCCTGTCCAGAAATGAAGTCATTTTATGAAGAGTTACAAGAATGGAGACATACGACGTAATAAATCAAATTGTCATGTAACACCTGAATGTATTGTAAATTCAAATAGATAGTAATAAAAATAATTACCCAGCATTAATACAAGACCCACGAATAATTAATCATCAAGTATAATTAAGTTAAAGCTTACCTTTCGCTTGTTTGATTTCGTCGTAATCTGCAAAGCAGCATTTCGAAATAAAAAGCATCTCATATGAGCTACATACGTTCAAGCGGTTGTTGGTTTTGTTTACCTGTAATAATTAAAATAATGCATGAATATTACACTCACTAATCTACACAAAATAGGAATTTAGCTTACAATAGTTTTATTTTGCTATATCCGCCATGATGGGGATCAGCTACTGGCGGTAAAATCACGTATTATTGACTACTTTAGTTAGTTATGATAACGCTCTAGAGTATTTCTACATATAAATATTTGAGTAAGAAGACAAGCGCTTTAAAATATAAATGAAAATCAATTATTTTCTATTTTAGAATTATCCAAATTAATAGATTACGTTAACTAAAATAAATTCAAAATTTTTTATTTTAGAACTCAATAAAAAACATAATAAGCATTCATAAGATCCATGTACGAATCAACAATTCGATTCATCAATTTATTTTTGCTGTCCGAATGTACACTCATTTGTCTGCTACCGGATGCCAAACACCATATTCAACACTTTTATTGTTTATTGTTTATTATTATTTTATTCATACAATATTTTCAATATTTTTTTATTTAAAAATGCAGTCATTTTTTACTCCTTCTTATTCAGTTCGGGACAAGGCTGTAAAGAACAAATATAATTTATAACGCTTAAATAATATTTAATTTATTGTTTTTATTAACTTACTCCTGCAGCTAATTTATTATGACAGCAAGTGTAGAAACCCTGTAGCAAAATTAATAGTTTTAATAAATTTCCATTTATAAATTAAAAATCAGTGTAATTTGCCTTTTCTGTATCTTTACAGCTTTCAAGTAAGTCGTGCACTTCCTTTTTTTTCTAGAAATAGATAACATTTAGTTTTTTATTTAAGAATTACCCAAAATTAAGATTACACTTTCATCTGCTAAAGCAACTAGTCTGTTTTTAAACTCTTCACGTGATTCCTCTAATGATGGTACCACCTAAAGCAAAACTTGATTAAAAGCAATCTTAAATTAAATTAGTCAAGAAACTTACAACGTCCAATTTATTTTTCAGACAAATGTGAATTTCCTGGAATTAAATCATGTGTAAACAAATGCAAAATTCAAACTGAAACTTTTTTCAAAAAATCAACTTACTTCATCACCTGCATCAGCATTTTCAGTTTTACATTCACCCCAAGCTATGGCATACTTTTAAAACAAATTTAATACATTACACATTAGTATTATTCAGTGTTATTAAACTGGTTTTTACTTTGTTATGCCAACATTTTTCCTCTTCAACCTTTAAATATATTTTGAGTAGGTTTAAACTTTAGTTACATAACAAATTTATATAAAAATCACCTGGGGTAATTTTTTTTCACGACATTTAGCCTTGACTGCTTCTACTATAGTCGTTTCTGCTGCTAAAATTGCCTTTTGACAATAAAATCAATAAAATTACTTAAATTGTTTAAAATTATCATGTTGAAATCGTTTTTTTCACCTCGAAGATTGATTCCATAGATGGGAAACAGTCCTATATTTTTGTTAAAATGAAAGCACAGAAACAATTAAAAATTACTTAGATTAATCTTATTATTTCTTACCCCATTCACTGATACAGTTGCACAAGCCAAAAGCAAGAAAACAAGGAAAGAAGACATATTTATGTTTGCTGTCATTGAAGATGCTCCTTAATGTGATTTATACACTCGATTCAATTTATAAACTATGTGGAACAAATGAAAAGGATGTGCCAAAGCTGACAAAGCATACGTACCATTGAATAAAAAACAGGAACAATAAACAAACAATGTCAGTCAAGAGGTAAATAAAGTCCAAAATTCCAAAGCAAAAATTTATTTCATAAAATATGTATACATTTATGTAAATAAGGATGTTGTCTGTTGTTTGTCCTTGTCCTATCTCGCCTTACTTTTCCAGGTTTAAATTCTATCTGGAAAGTACATATAAATAGAATTTAAAAGAAAGATGCGTTATTCCGCTATTTGTCCAAAATGGTTGTTAAAGTATAACAGAATTTTGGTTTGACAGCTTCTGCTATCTATCGGTAACTTTTCAAAACATAGACATTTAAAATTTAAAATGTTCCGGAAATAAATTCATTTTTTCGTAAGTTTTAAAATAAGGTAGACCAAAAATATTTTTTAAGACCAAATTAGAGTCTTAAATATTTATTTGAAACATGAAAAAAGATACAATAATCACGCTCAACTACACATCCTTATTTAGTGATCACTTACTAAAAAAAATTAAATTAAAATAAAAGAAAGAAAACACACAAATCCCCAATTACATCCTAAGAAATTTAAGCTATACAAAATACATCTTTTTAATTAATTAGCCCTGAATAATTTTCAAGAAATAATTCCTGATTGCATCGTCATTTAAATAAAAAAAAGAACAAAAAAAAATGACTTCAAACTATTCAATTAATTAATTGATGAAATTGATTAAAAACTACAGTACAACTACACCAAAGCACCAAATTTCACATTCAACTTCAAAATAAACGTTCAAATTTATTTTGATCCATCGAACATAAACTAAAAGTATACTGAGAATTTCAAACTTCCACTTCAAATGTTAACCTTTAAAAAAATGGATATTTTTTTCACGTTTTTCTGTTTTATAATTAATTAATTAATCTGTTAGTTTAAAAATTTAATTACAAATTCTTGTACTCTTGCATGAATTTTTCGTTTAAATCGATAAAGAAGAGGGATGGAAACACAGAGGTGCAAAATATGTCAACAAACATTTGTTTCCTATACATCGTCGTCACTAACTGAAACTGAACCATTCACCATTTTTTCATCTCCAGTTGTTTCCTCGCTACTATCCCTTTTTTCAGACAACGGTGACATACACAATTTTTCATCTTTGTTATTCGCCTCCTCTTTACCTCCTTCTGTCACTCTAGGAGGAGTGTATGAGCTTCCTACACTGTCACAATCCTCCCTCGATTCCATTATGATCAATTTTTCATCATCTGACGAACAAGCCGCCATCTTGTCTCGTGACACAACCTTCGGTGTTGCCGTCAGACTGTCGGACATGTTATCAACTTCCGACCACTCAGGATCCACGTCCATTTGTTCGTCTAGTTGTAGTTGAGAAGTGGTTTGAGCGCAATTCACCGGGGAATGTGTGCGCATTTTTGTCTTATCACAATTACTCTTATCTGAAACGCAATTCCCGCCATTTACAACCAACTTCGTTTCTTGTCTGTCTGAAACGATGGAACCGTTAATATTACCGTTCCGCTTCACGTAATTTAATACAACTGAATTCTCGACGCTAGGTTCGCTGTCACGAGCATCTGATGATGAGGTCGATGTGCTGTTTTTCGGTGATAATGTGTTGCTCGTGTCAAAAGTAGGCCGTGTTTGTTCAATTTGTACCCGTTGAATTTCACACTGGAGACGAGCATTCGTGTCTTTCGACTCTTTTAACTGTTGTTGTAAATACATAATGGTACTTTGCATTCCTTCAACGTCCTCGTCTAATTCGAGCAAAAATCCATCCAACTCTAAATTTATTTCAAAAAATAAAAATTCATTTTAAATAAATTTTAACTAAATAAATAAAATGAAAATTTCATCTTTTAAAAACTCATCTATACCAGTTTGTGATTTCTTCATTTCTTCACTAAAATTCTTCTGTAAAGCTAAATCTCCTTCTAATTTAGCCATTCGTCCTGATGAAATCATTTTGCCCAGTTCCTCATTTTCTTGGTACAGTAAACGACATTTTGCCATTAGTCTCTTGCCCGTGTTACTGTTGGGAAAAAGGAAACAAAAGAAGCAACACTCTAGCGCCATTCCATTAATTTGCATTTTAATGATGCACAGAAAATATTCACTAATTTCAAAATCCACTTAATCAAATCCAATAAAAAAAAAAGAAAAAAAAACACAAAATAAATACTAAAAATTATTTCCATCTATTAAAAATTTCTAATCTAATTTACCTTAACAAATAAATAAGTAAATAAATAAATAAAAACAAATATTTGTGAATGTTTTCTGTGCACAGTTATCCCAACCATACCCAACCAAAATAAAAACCATCGAAATAAACTCCTTGTTCCATTTTAAATCTGCAATTAAAATTACTCTTTTCTTTTTTTAAATTCAACTTATTACTGTTTTAATTAAGTACGTAATAAAAATATCAAAAATTCAATTCAACTCGTGGCCTAATATTAATTTTGCTTTTAATTCAAAGGACACACTCATGCATTTTTTTTCTATCTATTCAAATTCTTCCTTCATTTAACCAGAAAAATAAATTATAAAAAACTCCTTATAATGTATCAAACTAATACATTCTGTACACGACTAACGACAGAATATTTAACTATTCTGAAACTTAAAAAAAAAAAAAAATAATAAATTAAAAAAAAATTATGGAGTCCATCTCGAAAAAGAACACCTAACACACATCAATTAGCATTAACCCACAATAAATAAGTCAGTCAGTCTTAAAAACTAATAATAATAATAAAAAAATTAAAAACAGACAAATATGAGTAATAAGGTCTTTTAGTTTTTGATTTTTTGTATATTTTCCTATATATTTCTTCGTCCCTGAAGTCATAAAGCAAAAATAATCTCAGTTAATCAAGAAGTTGAGTGCGAGAATAAGTTCAGGCAAGCAGTCAGTAGTAAAACCAGTTTGTTCTCGGATCCACTGTTCCGAAAGAATCCTCTTGGTTTCTTTACAGAGGGGTGTGTGCGACAGGTGGAGGGCTGACGGGATTAACCCTCTGATGCATGCTCTACCGTCAACATGGAGTACTGTACAGTATTTTCAGAGCAGCTGTGAAGTGTCGTGCAGAGACACGGCATTTTCTGCCTGCGTCGCCTGCCTCGCTTGCTTGACTGACTCGCTCTACGGGAAAGCAAAGGCTGTGGGCAAAGTTCAGAAGGTGGCGCCACCTGTCAGGAGTGAATTTCCAGGCACTCAGTTCGTTCTGAGTCTCTTCCAATTTAGCCTTGGTCGCATTCAGTTCTTTCTTCATACTCTCAAACATTAAATTGACAGCTGGATCCAGAAGTGTTGACCGCAGTTGTGACGAACCAGGTGTTTGTGATTGTTTCAATTCTTGGATTTGGCTCTGCAACGTTTCAAATTATTTTAATCACTTTTCTTGTCTACTCAAAATGTTCTTTTCTTACAGCATACTCCTGCATTTCCTGTTCTTTGGCCGCTAATCGCATCACTAGAAGATTTTCTCTCCTAGTTGCTTCTAGTTGTTGTTGTCTTAATTTGTCTTCCGATTCCCGGAGACTTAAAAGTTCTCCTGTAAACAAAAATACATTTATTTATCTTATTTTCATTTATTTTAATTTTATTAATTTCATTAATTCTACTTACTACACTCTTTCTGTCCTTCGTTATTCCTAGTTTCCAGTATATCTACATATTTATCTTGTTCTAACCAACGTTCAACAAGATCTTCTTTAGATAAATCTTCTAATTCTTTCCTACTGAATTTCAACTGTGAAAGATGACAAATAAATAATTAATCATAACATTTCGTTATTTTAAATATTACAGGTGAGAAATTTACCCTTTTTAAAGGTGGAGAATCCAGTTCTGTCATCTTTTCCGTCATTCAGTGATTTCTTAAAAATCTAAAAAGGGAAAAATATTAAATTTAATTAAATTTAATTAAATTCAAATTTTTTAAAATTCATTTCAAATTCAATTGTCTGCAAGTTTTCGGATCGTGTTATCTATCATTTTATCACTGGTTTGATTATTGCTTGATCAAGATATTCACAAACAGGAAAAAAAGGGGTGTTAAAAACGCTCAGAAAACCTATTTCAAACAAAATGGCACGCTCTGAAAATGGCGACTTAAAAAATTTCTTAAACGTTCAATGCTAATAAACAAAAAGATGTTTTGATAAAATAGATCGATGCAAACTTACCGCAAACAACTGATAATGTTTTTTTACCGCATTAAAGCTCAGTTTATAAAACGTACGATATGAAAATCCTTTCTACGGAATCGAGACAATGACTAAACATGCTCCCACCACGAACAGTCTTGGATTAGGTTCGCCGCCATATGCACCGACTTGCGGTCAGAAGACCTAAATGCAATAATTTAAAAATAAAGAATGCATCTTTGGAAAAGTTTATATTTAAATTTTACTTAGCAAAATTTTATTATTCTACAAAAATATCAAATTTTATTTGTTTTATTTTTATTCAATTGCACTTCGCCGTCTTGCGGTGACTTGTAAAAATTTTCTTTGAAATACTTATCTCTTCCGGTATAATATTAATTGCGCTTTTCGACATCGAAACTTATCAAAATGCAACGTTGGTAAGACTAGAAATAAGAACTTAAAAGTAAAATTACTAAAATTAATGTACAATAATTAATTGATTACAGTCTTCAACGTGCGTCACTAAATTCAAGAGTATTAACCCATCTACGTTTCAAACATACCTTGCCACCTTTGCCCTACGAAGCCAATGCTTTGGAACCGGTGATTTCTGCAGAAATTATGCAACTCCACCACTCTAAACACCATGCAACATATGTGAATAACCTAAATGCAGCTTTGGACAAATTAAAAGAAGCCGAAAGCAAAGGTATAACTTAAACTAATAATTTTTCTGGTAGAAAAATAAATTATTTTCTTTTATTTTTATTTAAGATGATGTGAGTGGACTAATTGCCATACAACAAGCAATCAGATTTAATGGTGGAGGCCATATTAATCATTCAATCTTTTGGCAAAACTTAACACCAAAAGGTGGTGGAGAACCTTCAGGTTTAAAATCAATTTTCTAAACTGATGAAAATTGATGAGTTAAGTATCAAATCTATTCCCAGGTGATTTGGCAGAACAGATTAAACAAGATTTTGGATCTTTTGATACATTGAAAACACAACTTTCAAACGCAGCCGTTGGTGTTCAAGGTTCCGGTTGGGGTTGGTTGGGCTTCAATACACAGAGTAAAAGATTACAGATTGCTACTTGCGCTAATCAGGATCCTTTACAAGCAACTACAGGTTTTAAAAATTAAAAAATTGTTTAAAATGATTTTTAACTGACTTATTTATTTTAGGGCTCGTACCGTTATTTGGAATTGATGTTTGGGAACACGCTTACTATTTACAGTACAAGAATGTGCGTCCAGAATATGTTAAAGCGATTTTTGACGTTGCAAATTGGGCGGATGTTACTCAACGTTTTCAGCAAGCAAAATCAATGTAAACAAGTTTATATTCAATTAGATAAATTAATGTAAACTAGTCAGTAACCATTCAAATTGCATTGTACAACATTGAAATTAAATTCTTTATTATTTAGTACATTAGTATAAAAATAATTGATCCTTTTCTTACAAATATGGCTGCCAACCAGCAAATAACGCACATAAATTTTTTGGGTCGATGGCTTCTTTGATTAAATAATTCACTTGACCAATAACACTCAAGCTCGTACCACCTTCTATACCTTGTAATTTCTGTTGAAGGCGACGTAAAACTCTTTCAGCATGTCTGTTAATAGTTTCTTCTATAAAATGAAAACAAAACATTTAAAATATGACTTTATTTAAAATTTTAAAACTTAATTTTGTTACCTTCGTTATTTGCATCTCCTGCATCTACATTTTTCTTGCTCAGACGATTTCTTGCGGTTTTTTTCTCTTGCAAGTTTGCAATTTTTTCTGGAGTTAATGTCCACGAGTATAATGGGTCGTATAATAAAACTTCAAGTAATGTTAAAACAATTTCTTGAGATTGTCGTAACACTTCCAAAGTTCTTTCGCAAGATTTACGAAAAACTCCTTCGATTCCTGTAATTCCCATTCCGTCAACTACATCTCGAGTAAGACGAAATGGAATCGTTTCTGGTATTGGCAGCAATTTTCCTTGATCAAAAGCAACCCCTAAATCGATGTGAATGACTTCAGCAGTCAATTTATCTATCAAAATGTTTGCAACATGACGGTCTCCAAGACCAAGAATGTAACCAACTAAAATTTAATAAAAAATTATAATTATTATAATTAATTGTGAAATCATAATTTTGTCAGGTTAATACCTATGGAATTCGTTGCAACACTCTTTGTATACGCTTGAATTCTTTCAAACCATGCAACTGGCTCGAGAAAATTTTCAAAGAAAAAATAATGTAACGCTGGGTGAAAGTTGGAACACACGTTTTCGAAAACTTCCAATTTTTTTTCCAATTTCAATTGAGCAGCTTTCTGAAAAATTAATATTTTATTAAAAATCGTATCTTAAATTAAAACTGTTTATATCGTACACAGATCATATTTCGACATTCAACAACAGTATATTCATTAGGGTGATATCGAGTGTGAGCAGAAACTACGTTATCACCAAATGGTTGAGTTCCTTTACACCACTGAACTATTCCACTTCTTTGAGATAATGGAACAACCTAAAAACAAATTTATTTATAGAAACATGTATAATTTTAAATGTTTAAAAGTAAGAACTTACTTTATAAGTTCTGATGTGTAAATTCGTTTTCTTTGTTTCGCTATTTTGTTTCAACAGCATATTTACAACTCCGAAAACTTGTTGCATCACTGCATCCTGACGAAGATCATCTTGTCCTTTTAATAACTGAATTCGTTTTTTACCATCAGAACCAGTACAAGTCAAAACTTTTGGCATATTGATTCCCCCGCATAATTTATAGTGCGGCTCGTAAGAAGTTATGTACGGTACATTGTAATTTCTTGATGGATTAATTGGAATATCATCTGTAGGAATTGGAACACCAAACAAATTCGACAATTTTAACAAAGGCGTTTTTGGTGGAATAGCAATTGGAACTACAACATAAAAATTAATTATTAATATTAATTATTTTCTGTAAATATAATTATTATCTTACCGCCCTGTCTTTTATCTGAGCCGCTGTAATTGGAAAATGCTATATAAGCATCACAAAGCTTTTTCTGTTTATCAATAGTAGCACTCAAATGTTGTTTTCTTTCTAATCGTTTAATTATTTCCTCAGCAGCAAGAACACGATCCTGCAAAAAAAATATTGCTGATATAAAATACTTCTAATTATTTATTTAATAACATACTTTTTCAAATTGTAACTGCCTTGGTTCCGTGCTTGCATCTTCTCCTTTGTATGCATTACATAAAGCCAAAATTATATACAAAGAATGAGGACTATGATCCGAGCAAATTTTTTCTATTAACTATAAAAACAAAACAAATATTATTTTAGAAAATATTAAAAAATATCATTTAATTCGTTTTACCTCGTACAATGTTGTTTGAAAACTATTATTTTTCGTGCTGATGCGAGCTGCTAGTTGATGCATTAAAGGAAGAAATTTGTGACTACTAATATGATTTATTGTGCTCTGACAAGAATAAAATTTAAATTATAAAATCGATAAAACGTTCTATTAAAATTTTTCTCCGTACATGTATTAATCTGTTGACTTCCTCGTTACTTTGATTTTGAAACCAGAGTGAAATAACTCTAAAAATACGCAAATCCTCAGTTCCACTAGTTTTTAAGCACAATAAATAACAATTTAAGGCTTGTTTTAGGTAAACTTTTTGATTTTCTTTCATATCCTGAACTTCTTGTTCATCCATCCTACTTTGCCTTTCCAGGAAGGCCACACTCCTTTTCTGACTGAAATGTAAGCAAGTAATTTGTAATAAATCAACAAGTATGTAAAACATATAAAAAAATTACTCCATGTTTAATATTGAGATCTGTTTTCTCAGTTGACCAGCATCATCTTTCGATTTATTGATGAGGTTTACATTCGATTCAAATTCGGTAGATTCCATGTGAGTAGTTATCTGCTGGTAATTTGAATCCGAATATCTTGCGATTGCTAAGTAAGCATCTGTCATGTCTGAATTCTCCTCAATTTGGGTACTTAAAGTAATAGCCTGCCAAAAAAAACAAAAATTATTTTAAGATTCATTTAGATTCATTTTGATTAACACTCGAACTCGTACATCATTCAAATGTTGCATAATTGTTTTAGGAATTTCCGATTTCGTCTCTATTAGCCATTTACTAATAAGGCCAAGCGCTTCAGAATGCAAACCTGAACAGCCACTGTTACTTCCATCCTTAAAAATAAATTTAAATGTAATTAAAAATTATAAATGATAATGAGAAGTTTTTCTCTTACTTTATCAAAATCCGTTAATAATTTCCTAATTTTTTGAATTGCTAATTTACTTTCATCGCGCTCCCAAAATATTCTCGCTTCTTCCATTTCGCAATTCCAAATTAGTTTTTTATTTAAATTTTTCAAACTTTTTGCTTGTACCACTGTAGTTGCAGCTAACTATAATTAAAAATTCAATTTTCTTTTTCATGTTTGTTAATTACACTACTTACTTCTAAGTATTTCGCTTCCCGAGCTAATTTTGACTTCCACAACAACCGCTCGCACAATATCTGGTTGTTTGTTGCAGAACTGTTATTAAGTTGTAGAAGAACAATTTGACTGGTAACAACGGGTTCCATAAATAAAAAATTAGAAGCTGTAAATTGATTATTCGAAAGCCATTTTTTATTTATCATTTCCAATGGTTCGTCAAACCTATAATTAAAAATAAAATTCCAATAAATAAATCATTTTTAAAAAATTATAAATTTTAATCACCCCTTTTTAGCATTTTCGTAATCTTCAATTTGATTTAAAATTTGCAATTGCGCTAATGATGAATAAACAGAGTTCGTGTTTTCCAAATTAATGCTGGAAAGATTTTTAATAACACAACTGTATGCATTTCGCATATCTTTGGTAAATCTTGACTCCTCTTCTTGAAGTAAATCAGTTACCACATTGTATACAGATTTATTAAATTGTATTTCAGTGGAACTGTTAAGAAAAAAATAAAAAATAAATAAATGGTTAATAACATGTCACAAATAAAATACCTATCTCTCGGTAAAGTCCATTGACAAGTTCTCCACATGCATTCATACTGAAATTCTCTATATTCTTGATTATTCACAACATTACTTGAACTAATTCCTTTTAAATATGTTTCTAAAACATGTGTATGACCTAACATTTTTAAAGCCTGTATCCCAAATAGTAATAGCAACAATATTATTAAAAACATTTAAATGCACAATAATTTCAAATGTTTAATTACCTTCAAAACACCCATTTGATAACTTGGATTAGTATCAGCTTCATGAGAATATGCTTCTAAGGCCTTTTTCCAATTTATTTCACATTCATATTCATATATCCTCTTCATCGGAAGTTCGATTTCACCAATTTGAAACCCTAAACACCCATCTGCATCTCCTATCATTATAATCAAGTTTATTAAGATCTTAAAAATCTTACACTGTTTATTATATTACCTATGTTCCTAAATGTTTTCAAAATTAATTCATAAACTTCAGAACTTGAGGAAATCTCTGATAAAATATGGGCAAAATTGTAAGTTCTAATGTATTCTACCTTTGAATTTCTATCCATAGAATTTTTCCTGCAATAAGTGTGAAGTTGTTTTTATTTATGCATGACGTTAATCTAAATTTAATTTACTCAATCAGGGAATCGGACCAAATCTGAAGGAACATCAAAGCACTAAAATTGGCACTGCAAAATTCAGCAGCCTTCGCAACATTAAAATAATTTAAATTTAACCAAAAATTCTGGTCCCATTGAGAAGTTTTACTAAAATGTAAAAGTATAAAATTAATGCAACACATAAAATAACAATTTTTGAATATGAAACCTTTTAATTGGTTTCTCTTGTAATCGCAAGTAATTTATCATGGATAACATAGTTTTAATGGCCTCTTTATCAGATGGAATATTAAAACTATCTGTAAAAAAAAAAAATTAATCGAGATACCCATATAATGCTAATAATTAATACCATTATTTTTTATATATTCGCATTGAATTTTAAAAAACTCATTAATTTCTTGTGAAAGTAGAAGTTGAATCTTTTCTCCATTTTCTCTTAAAATAGCATAAATAACAAATGGAAATATCGTTTGACAAAACTTGACCTGCAATTAAAATATTTATTATTCAAAATGACTACAATAGATGTTCTATAATTTCAAAATACCTGCTGTTTAGCAATAGGTATTACAGAATGAAGAATTTCATCAATTGTAGCACTACCAATTAAATCGCAAACCAAATTTGTAATCCATGTATCATAATTTCCTGCTTTAGTTGGACACCATGAAATATTGTTCTTTAAAGTATCCATAATAGATTCTTCATCTAATTCCACTAACATGCTACTATTCACTCCCTAAATAAAAAGCTCAAATAAATTCAGCACAAAAATAACACCAAATAAATATACCTTGTTTTCAGATTTAAAGAGATTTAAAATTATTATTAAATCATCTTCACGTTTATTTTCATACTGAGAAATAAAACTTTTCCCACTATTCGTTGAAAGAAACGTTTTGATGACCAAACTTGTTGCATTCACAAGTTCAGTACTAAAATAAAAAAAATAGTTAAAAAGTAAATCAAAATAAAAGAATTTTACCTACTTTTTATTAAACAAATTTTCACACAGCAATTTTAAAATAATTGCATTTCGTTGCCCAAAAGCATCACTTCGAAAACACTCAAACTCTTTCTTGTGTATTTTAGCGCCTTCATCTACTCGAAGAACCAAACTATACAAATCAATAGCACCAATTTCACCAAGACAACGAGCAGCCTCAATTGCAACCTAAAATCAAATCATTAATTGATTATGATTCATTAAAAAATGAATTTAAGCACCCACTTCCTCGTCAGGACTTGAACTTATGTGAATTAACTCTGTTATCAACTGATGAATTATTGAATTCTGACAAACTTCAGAAAATCTTGGCATTTCTGTTATGTTAAGTAGAAAAAATAACAAATTAAATTAATATAAAATTTATTTTAATGAATAACAAACCTGACAGTGTTTGTGTAATGTCAAACAATTCACTCTTACGGTTAGAAAGTTGTTCTTTCAAAAATCGCAATCCTTCCAGTCTATTTGATGCTGTTCCATCAGTATCAATTCGACAGTTTTCCATAAAGCAATTAATTTCATCCTCCAAAGCTAGATTGCCATTAGCGTACTTTAACTGTCGATGAATGTTTGATATTGCAGACAACTCTGGAATATCTGGAAACGGGTTCAATGCTTGTATGAAGTCCCTCATTTTGTCGACATTCTTCACGAGTAACACATCAAAAAGTGACATCACCTAAAATAAAATATATTTAAGTGATGAATTTATAAATAAAATGTTAAACAGTCACCAACCTGATCTTTTAAATCTACAACCAATAATAATGGCAAAAGAGAATTGACAATAAACGGTAAGACGTTTCCTAATTCTTGGAGAGATATTTGCAAAATGCGTTCACTTAATTCAGTCAAAAATCGAATTGCTTGACTTGCTAATTCTTTTTCTTTACTAAAATCAAGTAAGTAACAATAAATATTATATTTGTTTTGCTTATAAAGTTACCTCAACTTACGAATGTTCTACAATAAAGTAAATTAAAGTATGGGTAACATCTCTGATTAAAAATAATTTCATTTTTTCCAGAATACTTAGTTGTTCAAAAACCCATTGAACAAATAGTTTATACGCAAGGAACATTCGAAACCGGTCGTGAATTCGATGGACAGTGACAACATTTAATCGCAATGATAATAAAATAGTCTGAATACTGTACTCCTAAAATAAAACAGTATATATAACTTAATTTATTATAATATTTTTCGTTAAAAAAAAATTACTTTAGCTAGAAGAGTAACTATTGAGTTTTGAACTGCAGTTGAATCTTTCTGAATCATAATGTAACGACAACTGCTTTCTATAATTGCCTGTGAATAATTTGGCGGATTGCTTGGTGGTGACATAGAGTTAACTTTTTCTTCCACTCGCAATGAAGATAACATCTCAACAATAATTTCGTTCAAAAACTTCCAAAGCAAAGTGTTGAATCCCTAAAAAATATTACATTAAACGTTAAATAATTTAAATTAAATAATTATCATTGTACCTCTGATGTTATTTCACTTTCTAAGATATCATTTGCTTGATTAAAATTGATAGAGCAATTTAATCCTTCACTTAAACTTTTATCGCCTTTCACAGCCATAAATGGAATTATATAAGCAGCAATTTTTGGAAAACATTCTTCGATTAAATCTTTCATACTTCTATCTAATAAACGAGCAATTTCAACAGCAATTGATTGACTGCCAGTAATTAACGACCAAGGAAATAAAGATAGATAAAACTCCCTAAAAATCATTTTAAAAATAAATATTAAACAAATCAATAATGTACAATAAAAATTAGAAATCTTACTGAGTAAAAATGTCCAATGAATGAAAGTTAATAACTTTAAATGGAAATTTAAATATGTCATGTTTAGTTACGAACCAATTGAATATCAAATAATCAAAATGACTTTGCAAGTAACATTCAACATTTGAAAATCCTAAACTGATAGCCATTCGGCCGAGTGCCTGAAATATTGTACGATTAATCAAAATCAAAATAAAATCTTTCTACTGTTTTACTTTCTTAGCAACATCGACTAAAATTTTATCTTCTAATATTGCAGCTAAAATTAAAAACACTGCTCTTTTCTCACAATATGAATTTACTGCTGCTATATTTGTGAGCGCCATTATAAAAACACATTGATGGTTAATTGATGCTTCTACTTGAGCTATTCGTTGTATCGATTCAGAAGTCTAATAATCAACAAAAATATAGTCAGTAAAGTTACATAAACTAAAAATATTTATACTTAACCGATTCCCAACTTCTTTTAGTAGCCAACACTTTGTTCAAAACAACATTTTGCCATTCGACAATCCCAGAACTCATTTCACATATTTGTGGTTTAATTTTTAGCGAATTAGCAATAGAAACTGATGCTTCTAATCGAACTTCATAATTATTTTGAGGCTCCATCATCTCAATCAAATGAATACTAATAGGAATTGTATCCAAACTGTCATTTGAATCCCCCAACGGCCAACGAGCCCACTCATTAACAGGATCAATCTTTTAAAATAAAATTACATAATACATGTGTAATCTACGTTAAATATTATTTAGGATTTACCTTGACAATTGCATTAATACACTTAATTAAACTTAACATTGCCTGTGCTCCCATTGAACTGGCTTTATGCCGTTTCCTGCAAAAAATAAAATCAAATAACAGTAAATTTAAAGTAAATGCATTTTACCAAAATGAGTATAGCAAATTTAAAATATCATGTTTTGCATCCGTAGAACTATGTTGCAAATAAGGCACCAATAAAGTAATTATATTAAAAATATTGATAACAACATCCATTTGTTTGTAGTAAATTTTACTAATTTTCCTGAAAATAAAATAATATTATAATATTTTTTTAATCTTATTTTTTGAGATTAAGTATACTTTTACCTCAACAAGGAAATAGAAATTCCAACAGCATCAGTATCAAACAATTGCTCAGACTGGAAAACATCACGTAATGTATTTAAAGCCTAAATTGTAAAACAAAATAAAATATAAAACTTTAAATAATATTATCGTTGCACATGCCAATAAACTTTACCAATAGAAGATTAAATGGAATATTAACATCAAAATCTTCCTTTAAAAATAATTCGATCACTTTGTATTTTACGCTGTTTGTAGGAACCATACTCTTATCCACATCAAAACAATTAAAGGCACAAAGACATTTTACGCATGAATTGTAAACAGAATCAGTAACAGATGCATTATAGTCAGTAGAAACTAGTAAATGAGTTAACGAATCTTCTGAAAAATTGGAAGCATCGTCAAATTCCGTCTGCATAGGTTCATCAAATGAGTCATCAGCTGGTGTTGTTGAATTAACATTATCTTTAGTTGTTCCATTACACACCTAAAACAAAATAATTATTGAAAATAATTGTAGTAATGTAATATATTCTATTATATTTACCCCAGTTTGTAAAAATAAAAATAAAAACTGAATAAGTTGATCAGGAATTAATTTCCTAATGAATATGATATCATTAGAACTTAAACAATCCGTACACAAAATAAGTAATTTTTCCATTATAGGTTGCATTATAAATGCTTGTTGTTTATTTTCTTGATTTGAATACGTTTTAATGGATTCAGTAAGAAGGCGAAAAAGCACCTATATATTAAAAATATATTTAAAAATTAAAAATCTATTCTCCACGCAATTATATAAACCTCTATTCTGCCAGATAATTCACGAGAACTGAATTCTATTACAGTGACTACTTTAAGGCTAAAAATTAGCTGAATAATGCTCATGAGAAGGCAACAGTAATCGCAAGCGATCAAAATAATCTGTAACTAAAAAAGAAAGTCATGTTAATATAAAAATATAATTTTTATCAAATCTTTTCTTTTTTTACCTCTGGTTTAATATGGCTTATAAGAATTCGCACATCTCGTAGAAGAAGTTCAAATAATTTATCTAACATAACCAAAAATGGACTGACATTATCTGTTTGTATTTGAATGTTAACATTTTCATTCTCATCAAACGGAGAGTTAAATGTAGATTTTAAGTAGAACATTTCCAGAAATTCTAAATCCTTTCTGCCATTTGAATTCATCCAATTGGGTTTCGAGACCTTAATTAATTTAAAATCCAACGGACTCCACAGACAAAGAGTGACCAATATTTGTGACAACAATTTAAAATCCAGTTGATTAAAATGAGATTGTAGTACTACATCATCTTCATCAAACAATGGCCGTAAAAGAAATTGTAATAAATATGAACGGAATGCTAAGTTGGGATCATTTTTTAAAAACTGCTCGTCTGTTTGTGATGGTAAAATTTCACGTGGATTCTGCTTCGGCATTTCATTGTGTTGTAAGTATAATGCCAATACTTGTAACAATTGTTTAGATAAAATTTGTTTTGATGTAAAAAGATTCCATAATTCTACATCAACTTTTACAAGATTTTTGTGTATTAGAAGTTTAATAAGTTTCAAACACTGATCTTTAGCTTGGTTTAAAGTAAACAACCTTTAAAAAATATTTAAATTACATTAATATTAAAATAAGAAAATCTAATTTTATGTAATTAAAATTAAAATTACCGTAAACTTCTATCGTATATTAATTTCCAAGTTTTCTTTAACGTAAGTAGTTCTTCGTTTGATAATTTGTCGTTTAATTCCAAATATTCTTGACAATCGACACAAGCACAGCAAATCTCCATTAAATATTCTGATATTAAACCCCTAAAATAGAATAAATTTGTAAATTTTCAGAAATTAAAAACTTTTAAAAAAATTTATCCGGCATTACTTTTTGCAGTTTATTAGCAATTGATGTAATTCAGTTAATAAATTATTTAGTAAAATTTTGGATAAACTATCCGAAAACATACTAAGATAATGGGCTAAAATCTGCAACCTGTAAATAAAAAAAAACTTCGTAAACAGTGATTCATTACAGTAAAGAGAAAAAATTACCAAATAATACTCGCTTCCATATTGGCATTTTTGTTCATTTCATCTAAAATATTACTTATAGGATCATCATTTTTTCGACGTTTAGAAGCACTACTATTCTCTTCTAGAGAATGCAATTCTTCAAAGGTAAAATAAGACACTTGACGACAGACTTGAGCGATCACATTCAGGTACGATAATGGCAACTGGGTGACTTTACTATAAATAAATTGCATTTAGTATTCATTCTAGTAATTACCTGGTTAAATAAAATTAATTAATTAATTAACTAACCCCGTAATATATTTGTTTTTATGTTTAATATCAAATAAAAAACATTTGTAGATTTTGTGCAAATATTTCTAAAAAAAATGAATAAATTAAATTAAAGTAATGCAGATTTAAAATAAAAATAATTTTACTTTCCAAACTTCTTCGTCGTCAGCGTATGATCCTTTTTCAATAGTTGACACACCACAAGGATGATGAATTGTGAGTTGAAATTCGATAAATCTCACAAGAGACAACTATAAAAAATATTTAGTGATAAATAAAATGATTATCATGCTTTTAAAAGATATTCTCACTTTTAAACCATCAGATAACCTAGATTCCCACCAATCAAAAATAGTTGGTAAAACCGATTCTCCTAATTTACACATCTGTAAACGATGTTCAGCAGCAAATGCATGAAAAAATGCAAGAACGGTTGATATAAAACTTTCAATGTGGCTTTGACTTTGTTCTTTCCTAAGTAAAACAATAAAAAAAAAGCTAGGATCAATATTTAAATAAAAATTATCAAATTTATTACCGTAATGTATCAAATCCAATTTTACAAAATTTAAACATTTCACCCGCATTTAACCGTGTTTGCTTTGATCCATAAAAAATAATACTTTCAATTATCTTTAGTAAAAACACCCTGTCTAGACCATCACAAGTTCCACTATACTTTTCACATATTAATACAAGTAAATCTAAAAATTTAAATTAAAACAAAACAAAAAATTAATAAAATTCATTTATTTTTTTCTAAAAATAATTCAAATAACCTTGCCAAAGTAATTGAGAAATTTGACATCGCATTTGTGGCACCGATAAAATATCCTTATAAAGAACACTACAATAATCAACACCAAATAACGCACATGTTGTTGAATTCTTAAGTATATCTATAATGTGAATTAGAACTTGTTTTCCATTCAACTGAGGTCCTCCTATAATTAAAAATATATATATATATGTGTGAACAAATAATGTACAATAAACAAAATGTATTTACTAGCATTTGCTTTGCGAATAAAGAATTTAAATAAGTTTGAACCACTCTGAGCTTTTCTACCACTTGATTTTATCGCGACGTGTGACTTGAAATATTTCAATAAATATTCCGTTTCCTGTTAAAATAATAAAACAAATTGTTTTAAATAATTAAAAGTAACTTTAACTGAAATCGTCTTTCATCTATTTACTCTCTCGACATAATCCATAACAGCAATTAAAATATTTTTCCATGTTAATCCTTTATTTTCTTTAGAGCATTTATCAACAGCAGAAATGCATGTATTTTGATTAATTAAGGCACGAAATACTTCAACTTGTTTCTGTAAAATACAAATCGGTTACAGAAGTAATCAAATAAATAAAAGTTTAAGTAACCTTTCTCTCTGTCACTTTTTTGCTTCTTAATCCATGGCAGCAGGTGTTTAAATTTGCCAGTACGTTGTCCATTTTGACCAATCTGTATAAAAAATTGATTTATTCATATTATTAATCAATTACATCTGGTTCATTTACAGTAAAATATTATTTTTTATTCACTCACAATTTATCTCAAGTAATGGATTCTGTGATGATAGTTAGATTATTCATCAGTTTCACTTCACTTGCTTATCATCAAAACTCGCAAAAGCATGCCGCCTTTGGAGAGGTGTTTGTTCTGATTGGTCAAATTTTGCTCCAACTATGACATGATCTGTCTAAACTTTTGGAATTTCCCGTTAGGTAGAAGCAAAAGTTTACGTCATTATTACGTCATTTTTTGATATGGCTGCTTACTGTCCGACAGAATAAATGCATTTTTTTAGTAGAAAATATTTGTAACCTACAAACAGTTGATAACTCGATATTTGTTTATACAGTAATAGCTTATAAGAAGATTAAAATGGCAAATTTTGCTTCAACTTCACGGGAAGAGGATAAAGTAGTCGCCGTAGAAGGCGAAGTTGCTTTTCAGCATTTTTATACTGAGGTAAATAAAACGAAAATAAACAATTCAAATTTTATAACGTAAAATAAATATTTGTTTGGAAATAAAGGTTAAAGAAATTGAAAAACGAGATTCAGTGCTTACACCTAAACAACAAATTGAACGTCTTTTAAGACCAGGATCAACTTATTTCAACTTAAATCCATTCGAGGTTAGTAAATAAAATTCAAACTATTCTCTTTAATTAATTTAAAAAAAACGGATGAAACAAAAAACTTTACTCTGTGGCAACAGGAATTAGACAACGTGTAAGTATCGTCTGTGTAATTGGAAAAAATTTATAATTTCAGGTTACGTCTCATCAAACCGACACAGAATCAGAATGCTTGTTAAAAACACACCAATTTTCTGCTAAAATTTTAGACACCGACGTTCACTTCTCAATTCTTCAACTCAAAGACAGTTTCTTCTTATGGATTGGCGTTTCACCAGTTTTGTCCGAATTGTCTGTTGCGATGCCTAGTCGATTTCAATCAACTCCAATTAGCACTAAACTAATTGGAGCAAATGCAGATTCAGCATCTTGTGTGTTAGCTGCACGTCTTGCAAAGCGTACAGCAAAACAAGTTTTTGTTAGTTATTCTTTGGATTCACAGGACAAAATGTTGCTCAGTAATGTTGAGAAGGTTTTGTCTGAAGAACTGCGGAAAAATTTTGATAAATTTTGATTTTATTATTTGATTATTTTGTGGTGTTGCAGTTTGTATTGGTGTATAATCTGTAATTTGATGAAATAAATAGCTGATAATGATTTTCAATTAGTTTCCTTTAAAGTTTTTTAAAAAAAATTATAAAATTTATTTTAAAAAAATTGAAAATTGTATTTATTTTAAATTCAAATTATTTAGCACAATTTCAATTTAATTTTATCTTTTTTTTTCTATTTTGTATTTTTAGGTGTTACGTGTTGATCCAGAGACACCAATCGATGATGTGAAAAAGCAATACAGAAAGCTTTCAATTTTAGTTCATCCAGATAAAAATCAAGACGATCCTGACAGAGCTGAGAGAGCATTTGAAAGTAATTAACTGTTACGAAATTACTAAGATACTTTATAATGATTAATTAATTATTTCTCTTCTCATTTAGTTCTAAATAAAGCTTATAAAAGCTTGGAAAATGAAATAGTGAGGCAAAAATGTTTGGATATTATTGAAGAATCAAAAGCACGTACTGAAATGATGATTCAAGAGAAAAAGAAAAAGTTACGGAAAGATGGCAAACCGCCAAATGTTGAAGAAGATGATCCAGAAAAGGTTTTTCGTTTGTAAATTTTATGGTGAAATCAAATTTAATAATTATTGATTTATATAGAGGAAACATGCAGAGTATGTCATGACCATGAAATTGTTTGCTGATAGTGAGAGAAAGAGGCGAGAACAGGAACAGAGAGATTTACAAGAAAGGTGTGATTAGATTTATGATTTATTTAACTAAATAAATAAATCATAAATCTAATGTTTTAAACTGGTTGGAATTATTTTAGAAAGCGGAAACGTGAGGAAGAAATTGATACTGAGGAAAAGAGTAAACTAGCAACAGAATGGCAGAAAAATTTTGAGGTTTTTCGAATTTAATCTTAAGATTTATTTAAAATTTATTTAAAATTTGAATTTGATTTATTTCCAGGAAAGTCGAGAAGGTCGAGTTAATAAATGGAAAGATTTTCAAAAAGGATCAAAAAGCAAGAAATCTAAATTTAGTAAAACAGGTTTCAAACCACCTAAGCATAAGGCAGAAACAAGGTGAATGAGCAGATTTTGGTTGTTTTTTCTTTTTTTTCTTAACGAAGAATGGTTAAATATCTCTACCAATTATCTGTACGCCATATGTACATTTTCCCCTTTAGTTACATTTATTATGTAGCAATTTTAATTTCTTGACCATTTGAAAAAAAAAATTCGTATAATTTGTATACTAAACATTTATTCAGTATCAAAATTATTTTTATTTAAACATACATTGTCAAATATTTTCGGTGTATGTAATGATATAATAAATTTATACCAATATTTTATAAAAACGTTTTACTCAGAAAATTAACGAAAAAAAGTTACAAATTAGAATATTAACGGTAAAAAATTACAAATTAAACAAAAACAAAAAACAAATCAAAAATTATTTAAAATTCGTTCACCAAATGTGCAGATAGATAATGGGACTTGTTTGTACCGATACATCAACCATTTTTGAATCATTTTTCTCTATTTCTTCGCTTTCACTTCTAACTACATTTTCAATTATTTCTTTAATTATTTCCTGCACTAATTCAATTGAAACCTGATGATTCATATTAAATTTTGGTGAAGCTTCAGGTTGAACGTTGTCATTTTTTTGGCAAATAACTGTTGATTCTTCTTCTAAGTCTATTGGCTATAATTTTTGATCGATTTAGGATTAAAATAACAGATAATTGGATAGATTTTATAAAACTAATATAATCTTAACTGTTTCAGAGATGTTGAGCAGCTTCAGTCTAGGATCGGCTTTTCTGACTAAAGTTTGTGATTTAAGTTTATTCGAGACTTGCACAGAATTGATAGAAGCATCATGAATATCGCTAAGTGTCAAGAAAAATAAGAAAAATGTTATGAAATATAATAAAATTAATAATTAATCGTAATGATGATAAATACTTGAGTTGAGAAACTGATTTTATGCTTTTGGATTTTAAATTCTTTGTTGGTTGAAGGAAATAAGGATAATGTGGTGAATATTTGATCACAGGACTTTTATCTAAAGTAGTTTATAAGATTAAATAGTATTTTGTAAATATAAATATTGTGTTGTATACATCGTGCATTGAGTTCTTTAAGAAATGTGTCATAAGAAGTAGATCCTGAACATTTATCTTCACTTAAATACACAAAAAAATTATTATTTTTTAAAATTTAAACAATTATAACTTTATTATTTTATTATTTTTATTATTATTACCGTGTTATTAAAGATGAAGATTCTGAAAATGGCGCCGGCATAGGTGAAGTTGTAATCTGAAGATCCTCACTTAATAATTCCTTTTGAAATGATGCTGATGGACTTACTATACATAATAAATAAAATTTTCGTATAAAGTATTTAAATAACATTTTTATCGATTAAAAACAAATTTTACCTTGAAGTCGTGAATTAATTTTAGGATAAACAGATGGAAATGATAAGGAATCGCGTTGATTTCTATCAAATCCAAAAATACAATGAAAATTTATAATCTCAGTCTAGTTTTATTTTATTTTATACTTTGCATCAAATGAAAATTGATCCGAAAACGAAGACTGCTGATAATCATCACATGAATAATTTTGAAAATCATTGTTCATTAAATTGGGAGAAAAGATTGAAAACTGGTTCTGAGTATTTTCTGCTTCTGTAAATACATTTTACTCAAAAAATTGTATTGAAATAATTTATTAATAAACATTACTTGGAAAATTAAGGAAAGCGAAAGGTGATAATGGATTATCACAAATTGCATCAGTTTTTTTAACCTTAGTTGGGATTTGAATATGAGGATACTGTTCATCAGTTATTAATTCCATTAATGGAGAATTAATATTGCTATCCTATATAAAGAATGGGAAATGTATTTCAAACAATGATGTAATGATTAAACTGAAATTAATGTACCTTGTCTGAACCATTTATTAAATCTAATTCAGTTGAACCCAATGTAGAAAGAGGGTCCCTGAACACTGTCTGACTTCGTATCTTGGTTGAACTAATATCCTTAGGTCCTTTGTTGTTGTTTGGAGTTCGTCGAGGAACTTGTCTTTTTAACATTCCTAGACTAAAGCATACACAATTGCCCTAAAACAAAAAATAAAATTAATAATTAAATTCAACTACTTTTTAAAGCAAAATACTTTGAAATGTAACTCGTTTTGATTCATTTCCGTTTTGGCATCTGGGAAATTTGAAATTGGTTCTTCAGAAATAGGTGACATTGGCGATTCTAGATGATTCCTTTTCTTCGTTGGATTTTTATTAGCCAAATCAACTCTTCGAATATTATTTCCTAAAAATAGGAGTTTTAAAATTTTAGTTTTATTTGATTTTATTTGATTTACCAGGACGTTCGGTTGCATTGTTACAACAATTCTTAATATTTTCTAAATATATTAAGTCTTGGCTAAGTTTAGGTGTAGTTTTATTTGATTGTCTGTCTCTTAATAGCTTTTGAGTTCGGTTCTTTTCAAAAAATTCCTGTAAATCCATTAAAAATTCTTAGTAAAAAATAAATTGGAATTATAAATCTATATTTTTGTACTTGTTGTTTCTTCTTTTCGTGTTTTATTTTAATTCTACTACGTGCTCCACCGACCCAATTCATTTTCTAGAAAAAATGAAAATGAAAATGATTCAAAATTATCGCTAAAAAAAAGAAAAATAATATTAATTTCAGAATGTTTTTTGGAATAGCTATCATACTTAAATGTTTTTAAGTTAAAAAAAGTTTTAATAATTAATTAATTCGGAGTAGAAAGAATGTCCAAATCTGAGTTGTTGCCTTTACAGAAGCCGGCAATAGATGTCGGGTACGAACAAGCGGAGCAAAGTTAGTTCAAAAAAGCACCGAAAGCATTTCGAATGGTTGTTAACAGGTGGCAGAACCGATCGGTTAAAGAATAAAATATATTTGAAATTTAAACTAAATTGCCATATTTAAATTATTTTTATTAATAATTATCGTTAAATTTTACCGGTAAATGTAAAAATATTTTTAGAAATCCTTTAAAATAAAAAAGATGCTATTATTTCATTAGCCCAAGATGGCAACTACAGCATTTCGGTTGGTTGTTAAAATGTGACAGTACCGATTGATTAAAGTAGAAAATTTATTTTAAATATAGGTATTTATTTAAAGTTCTAATTTCTAAATAAAATTACAACAATAATGTTTATTGTTTGGATTTTAAAATATCAAAACTTCCCACAATCATATTTTTAGTTTAGCCAATCGGATTAAATGGCGGCAAATTGAAGTACACGTCGCTGCTTCAGAAATGAAACAAAATGCAAGAAATAAGAAAAATCGCTTACATAACAAGTCAAGAATATTTACAAGAGTGCGATAGGAATCAAAAAGTTCTTAAAAGGGTATGTTAAATCTTTAAACATTTTATTTAAACAACACTAACAATCTGAAAACACAGGGTTCAATGACTGATGCACTCATATGCGCATACAACATATTCACAAAAGAAAACTGGTAACAATTATTCTTTCTTTTAATTTAAATCTACAATAATAATAAAATTATAAAATGCAATTAGTGTTTTATGTCGTCCGGTACACGCGACGGAAAACGAATTAAAAGTATTTCATTCCGAAGATTACATTGACTACTTAAAAGCACTTAGTGAAGACAGTGATGCAAATTACGATCATTATGGTTTAGGCAAGTAAAATTAAAATAAAATCAATTTCTTTCATATACAACTAATACTTTACAGGTTATGATTGTCCTGTATTCAAAAACATATTTTCATATGCATCAGCAATCGCTGGAGGTACAATTTCTGCTGCTCGTTGTTTGACTGAACTCCATTTTAAAATTGCAATCAATTGGTGTGGCGGATGGCATCATGCCAAAAAGTAAACTTTATAATTATTTTTTATATCAAATTAAATGTTAACAGTAGCTTATAATTTAATCTATTATTCTTTATTATAAAGGGATGAAGCTGCTGGATTTTGTTACGTAAATGATGTTGTTTTAGGAATTTTAAAATTAAGAGAGAAATATGGAAAAATTTTGTACATTGATCTTGATGTACATCATGGTGATGGTAAATATTCTTTATAAATTTTTTCATTTGTTTTATTTTATTTCATAACGTATAAAAATATGTTTATTTTGAAGGTGTTGAAGACGCCTTCTCTTACACAAACAAGGTGATGACAGTGTCATTACATAAACACGAAACAGGATTTTATCCTGGTAATAATTTTAAAAATTTAAAAAGAAATGTTTTTATGTTTTTTTTAATGAGTTAAAGTTTAATTTAGGAACAGGAAATGAATGCACGACTGGTTTTGGTCCTGGTAAAAACTTTGGTATAAATGTACCGTTAAAAGATGGAATTCGAGATGATCAGTATTTTGATACATTTAAAAAGTAAATTAAAATAATTTTGTTTTTAAAGTAATTTTGCACATAATAAATTTTATGTTGTTATTTTTATTTTATTTTTAGGGTTATGAGTCTCATTAAATCGAAATTTGAAGCAGAAGCGATTGTTTGTCAATGTGGTGCTGATGGATTAGCTGGTGATCCAATGGAAGCATTTAATTTAACACCTGTTGCGTATGGAAAATGTGTTGATTATTTATTAAAGTGGAACTTGCCAATTTTATTTCTCGGAGGAGGTTAAATTGGAATTAAATTTTAGTATCAAATTACATTAAATTCATATTAAATTTCTTTATTTGCAGGTGGTTATAACATTCCAAACACGGTTCGATGTTGGGCTTATTTAACTTCAATTATAGCAGGAAAAAAGATACCAATTGATATTCCAGATAATGAAGTAATAATCTAATTTAATAAAAATGATTATTAGTTTAAGACATCTAATTTGTAGCATTTTTTGCACAACTTCGTATGCAAAAAATGCTGGAAAGTCTCAACAGCAGTTTAGTGCCCTAAAAATGTGGGAAATTTTACATGTTATTGCACAATCTGAGCATTACACAGTTGACATTTAATAATTACGTCAAATTTAAATTTAGAAATTGAATATTAACCAATATTTAATCATTTATTTCGTTTATTTTTTTTAATAGTATTTTATGGAATATGGACCTGATTTTACTATAGAAATAACACCTGGCAACCGTCCAAATAAGAACACAGATGAGAATATTAATGTGTTACTACACAAAATTGCAACTAATCTCAATGTTTAATTTTAATATAACTTAAGAAGTTCTGTGAGTTTTTAAAGTTTCATTATTTTAACAATATAAATACAAAAAGCAAAAAGAAATATTTAAAGAATTTGAATTTTCAATTAACTTATTCTTATTTACTGTTACTAATTCGAATTGTTTCATCTCAAATTTTTAAAAGTATAATTATAACGATGTATTTGTTAAATTGTTATATTTTGCGCCGTTGTGTTCATTCCTTATTTTTATAAATTCAAATGAAAAATTCATACAAAAACACAAGAATTTGTAAATAAATTCTCATTGTAAATCTCATTGTAAATAAAATTATTTTAATGATCTTTAAAGTTTTATTAATAATTTAAATAAATTTTGTACAGAAAAAGTAAAAGTTTCGTTCAGGTATAATGAGGGAATTAGAGAAGATCATAATTTCAATACATTTACAGAATACATTAAAATTCTTCTTTGTTTTAAAGTAAATTCACACAATATTTATAATTTATTTTTATGGTTATGAGTCTCATTAAATAGAAATTTGAAGTAGAATCGATTGTTTATCAATGTGTGCTGATGGATTAGCTGATGATCCAATTGAAGCATTTAATTTAACACCTGTTGCTTACGGAAAATGTGTTTATTATTTATTAAAGTGGAACTGGCCAATTCTATTTCTGGAAGAAGGTTAAATTTGAATTACATTACAGTTAGGGAAAAAATGCCAATTGATATTCGACGTATCCAATTGGCTGACAAAGCCGAAAAGAATTGTAATAAAATACTACAAGGTCGAAACAGCTCAAGGCCCAAAAAGGGGGAATGTTACATGTTGCTCAATTGACTTTCACGTGACTTTGGCAGCCAATTAGGAAAGAGAGTTACAGTTTAACAGTTGATAAAATTTAAATTTAAATTTTTACAGGTTTTTTTTTCTTTTTCCCTCCTTTTATAGTATTTCATGGAATTTGCACCTAGCAACAAATCTGGACTGGTTCGCGGGACATCGGGAATTCCCCGACTAGATACCGGGAATTTCCTAGTAGCCCGTGACGTGATAGTAAAAGATAAAAAAAATATTTCACTAGCCTGGCCCCTTGGCCCAACCTACCCAGATTTCACAGTACAAAATTTGTTCCAGTCCAGTCCTCCCTGGCAACCATCCAAACAAATAAGGAAATTGAAGTGTTACTATACAAAACTGCAACTAATGTCAAAATTTACATATTTCGAAAGAAGTTTTGCCAGTTTTTAAAGCTTCATTTTCATTTTATATATCTAAGTATCTAAAAACATACATAAGTTTAAAAACATAAAAACAAAAACAATAAAAATAATTTCAATTTTGAATATTCTAAGCTTGTGTCTCATTATTAAGTGATTCATATCTCTTATTATTACTAATCCTCGGTGTTTCATTTCTCAAATTCGAAACACCAGTTACAACATGAGAAAAATTCAAATAAATGGTAAAAATAGCTAAAAGTAATGCAATTAACCCCATAAACCCAATCATAAAATACAACAAATGAGAATGATAATTATAAAAATCCATATCTTCTTCTGATCTAAACCCAGGATCGTACTGACACTTCAATTGATCCGGATCTAAATCCATAAGTTGACGACCCATTAAAGTTTCTGGAAACGCATCTCTGCAGGTATATAGCTCGGGGCTTAGAATGGACGCTCCTTTTCTTTGACCCTGACTCTCGTTCCTTTGAAGAAACCTCACAGTGGGCACTAAATTACAATCACAAGAAAAGGTATTCTCACTCAGATCTACCTCAAGATTTTCCATCTTTTCCAACGCGGCCAAGGTGTCATTCGGTATAAAATGAATATGATTTTGTTTAAGGCTGAGATACTTGAGATTCCCCGAACATTGTGGGTCGATTGTAAACTCGATTAAAGTATTATCCGTCAGATAAAGTCGTTCTAAATTACGATGAGCGCACAAAAAGCGTTTAAGATGAAAATTCTGAATACTGTTATGATCCAGGTGTAAAATAGTTAACGATTGTGAGAAAAAATTCAATCCGTTACCAGTCACATCTTCAAAGTTGCTGTCTTTTACTACAAGAAGTTGAGTTGCGACTGGAAGAATGTGTAGTTTGGGAAGATCTCTTGAAGTGATTCCAGAACATCGCACGACCTTGACGACGTCTTCTTGATGCACTTCTTGACCACAGGTACAAATATCTGCCAACTGTTTTGGACAGTTTTCCGATATTGTAATTACTGGTATCAATAAACAGGTCGCTAGTAACACTCTGAAAGGATGAACAAGCGCAAACATCGCACTTTGAAATCTGTGTCTGGTTCTCATGCAGGTAGATTCCGATCAGTGTGCATTTAGCTTGTTCCTCAACACAACTCGTGGCCTTCTCATCCGCTGCAGGGCTTTTGAATGACGTCAATCGAGGTTGTTTTCCCAACTCGTCATACTTCGTGTGCTTGTTTAGCTTCGAGTTAATGTATTTTCCGTGTTGTAAATAGAAACATTTCACAATTTTAACCTTCAAACTGTACAAATTAACTCATGATATAAATTTATTATATATTTTTTGATTTAACCAGTTTGGGATTTATTTTTTTTTCAACGGATGTGAAGAAATGAAAATAAATCAATTGAATACCTACAGGAAAAAGTAATGAATGGAGATGTTGAAGCACATCCAGGTCATCAATCGATTGTATAAGAAAAAATTATTTCATTTTAAATTGTAATTGAATAAGGAAAAGTCAATTTTATATATTTTTATTTTACTTATTTAGTAATTATGACGAAATAGAACCATCGTAACCAAGCCTTAAGTCTGTGAGTAAACATAATCAAAGGAAATGTTAACTCTGACACACCTATTTTATGGAAGGGACAAAGAATCCGCTTTGTCATTTTTTTTAACAGGTGTTTTGACAAGTGGATTATTTTAATAAAAAATAACTCAATTTTTTTTTTAATTTTGTATTTTAATACTTTAATATATGTTCTAGTTAAAAGTGTATGATTCAGCCTGATGTAACTACAAGTCCTTGTTCTGTTTATTTTTTAAATGTGAGAAAGTTTGAAAAGAAGAAAAAAAAGGGGAAAACCGAGTGTTTTAAGTGGGTCGTTAACCGGTTATGACCTTGGTTGACCACAACTCCCACAAAGTAAAGGAATTTATTTTAACTTCGAAACTTTATTTGACTTTTATTTGAATTTTATTTGTATCAGTTGATGATATTCCCGTGATTAAGCGAGATTCGAGTTGATGGCCTCCACCTGTCCAATCGTATTACCTCTTCTCTTTCTTGTTTTATTTCAAACTCTTTTTTGTAATTTAAATGACACTGGGAGTGGATTCTACGGATCAGTGGATAATGATTAGTGAGCACAATACTAGTTTGAGATAATTACAAAGTTGAAGTTCGTTCACACGATGGTTTTCAGTTTTTACTTTCTTTATATGTTTACTTACTCGATTGTTTTGGATTTGGGGTTTAATTTTGGAATAAATGTATCTGCTTTGTGTAATTGAAATGCTTTACTATAATATTAAAAGAATGCGTGTTATTTGATTGAATTTTCACATTTTAGATAATAAGAATATACCTAAATATAGGTGGTGATACTGTTGCTCCAAATTTAAAAAATCCAGGTGTATATTCATTTCCCTTAATTAATTTAAACGTGTCAGATGCACATTCAGGAACGATTAAATCATCTTTAGACTTTTTAATGGAAACATTCATAATGAGTCATTAACAATTTGTTAAATATCCATTTTAAAAGTTATTTTCTTCGAAATAAATGAAAATAAAAATTGGATTACAACGGTTACTAAGGTGACCGTAGTTTAAAGCGACAAGAATACCTCTAGTGATAAATTCTTTAAGTGCCAAATTCAAACTAAACTGAACATTATTATTACTAAAATATGGCATTTTCCACATGGCTACACTTAATCGGGCTACACGTAATCGTGCACATATAATCACGCACACATTTAATCGTGCATGTAATCGCATGCACTTAATTGCGTTACCGATGATCGCGTTACACTTACTGCATATAAGGATTTTAATATCTCTCAATAAAGCAACCAACATAAACTAAAAACACATGTAAAATAATAATAATAATAATCCTAAATTGATCATCACTATTACGTTAACGTAACAGTCACGTTACATAATCATTACTTTAATACTTTAATATAAACTAGGGAATTAACTGAATAATATATAAATTAAAAATAAGCTTTGCCAAGCAGAAGCAATAAAATAGAAATATTTATATTTATTTATTAGAATAACTTCATACTATCATGGCAGATTTATTTCCAAATGTTATTTTAGAAACGATAAATGGTCAATTACATGTGCACAAATCAAAATTAGTAGAAACTAGTGAATATTTTGCTAAAATGTTTGCTACAGATATGATTGAAGCAAACACTAGTGTTATTAAATTAAACCACATTAGATTTGATACATTAATCGTTATTGTTCAGTTTATTTATGATGAGATTAATAATTTGGAATTATTAAATTTAGAAAATGTTGACTTTTTGTGGGATTTATTTCAAACTGCTCATTTAATGGATATTAATCAATTATCTGATTACGTTTGGTATTTATTATTAAAAAAATATTTCATCGATTTGAATTTCATTTCTGATTTTTGGCTTGCGACAGAAATGTATCAGCAAGAAGAAACTACTTACAAATTTTTATGGGAAAACTTGGGTGAATTAAACAACGGAATTTTAATTCATTTATTAGATGGAATTAATTTAGACAAACTCTTTAATCTAAATTACGTACAATTTGATTCTGCAAATGAAGATTTAGCCAACTTTATATTTAATTGGGCTATAGAAAATCAAGAAGACAAACTCGACCTAAGTTATAAAACTAATCACTATTTTAATAGTAATAAATTAACCAATCTTGTTGTTGATATTAGGCAAAGAATTAAAGAAGACGAAGCAGCTGTACAGGGTCTTTACGATGTGTATCCTGAAGCTCAAAATTGGCCATCTTTTAATTTACTTGACTCGAAATAAATGCTTCAAAAAAAATTCAAATTATTGTTATTATTTCAATTATTCATAATTTGTCTTAGCAACAGTTTGATTGTTTTGCACGTAGTTTTAAACAACTGTACATTCAATAAAAAAAATAGAACGGTGGTATTTATTAACATTTCTACAAAATGAATGGTGAATATAACTTTACAATATTATCACAATTTACTAAGTTTAATGATCATTTCAGATTCGCGTAACAAGTTGAATTATTGGCCTATTTTAGATCAAAAAATGGATCGTAATTTCTGGAATTCTCGATCTTCAGCTCCTTTTGAAAATGTTCTTATTAATCGAGCAGCGAATGAATCGTACCGAGTTAGCAACAGAAGTAAATTGCATCAAGCAAAGCAAAGTTATGCACACGGTCATTATTATCATAGTAACGAATCGACCAGTGTTCCTATTGATCTTAGAGAAAGAATTGCTGAAGATATAGCAGCTGTTCGTGGGTTATATAATGCTAATCCTGATGCACGAAATTGGCCGTCTTTTGGTTTTATGCCAGCAGGAAATGAAATGAGTTCTACTTGTGTGTCATCTTCTGCGAGTCATATTAGTACCTACCAACAGCCAAGAAATGTGGTTACAACTGATGGAGGAAATATAAGTTTTAGTTATGAGTTTCCTGTTTATGCATGTGGGATTAGTCGACAAGAGTTAGATTTGCCTCAGAATATGGTTGCAATGTTGCAAAAGACAAGTCAAAATGTATTTGGTTTATTGCAAAATGTTGATTAAATTATGAATAGTTTTTTTTTGTAAGGAGATTTATTTCGCAAATTTGAATAGAGAATATAAATGTATTATTTAAATAGAATGATAATTAACTACTCTTTTCCTCCATAGAGGGCACTTTGAAAGATATAATCTGCATGGTAGTGTTCTCATGTGGCAGCGAGAGTAATGTATGGAAAATGTAAGCTCTGCTTACAATTTTTTTTTATTAATGATTAAATAAAATTTATAAACAAGTTAAAAAATTATACTGTCGCGAAGAAATCATAATTACTAATTCTTTTATTTTAAATTATTAAAAAAAGTTTCACGAATTATCAATAGATGTCGCAAGTAAAGTTAGTCAACATTCATTTAGCTTTACTCAACTCTGTCTTTAATCTTGATGTAAACATGGAAGAAGTTGCTGGTTTTTCACCTTTCAAGCTGCTTATCAGCAATATTCAAAAAATTATTTTGTATGAAACTAAATCGGTAAGATCTGGAAATACATTAATATAATTTTAAACTAATTAATTTTATTTCATTGCAGCGATTTTATCTTGTGGGCAGTAACAACACTCAAACAAAATTTCGTGTTTTGAAAATAGATAGAACTGAACCGAGAGAACTGATCGTTGTTGACGAAAAAACAGAATATTCACAAAAAGAAATTAAGGAACTTTTATGTATGATCGAGGGTGGAAACAAAACAAAACTACAAAAAGGAAGTTCAGGATTAAATCGCTGTGTATCTTCATTTGGAATCGTTGGTAAAATAACAAATTTTAAAATATATCAAATTAAACTCTATTAATTTTATAAATTTTATTTACATATTCATGAAAAAGGATTCGTTAGATTTCTCGAAGGATATTACATTCTTCTTATAACAAAACGGAGACGTGTCGCTACTATCGGACATCATACTGTGTATAAAATTGAAGATACAACTATGATTTATATACCAAATGATAGTGTCAGATATTCTCATCCTGATGAAACTCGGTAAATAAAATTAAAAAATTTATTTCTTATTCTTTTTTAATTTTTTAATTCTTTTTTTTTTTCAGTTATGTGAAAATGTTTCAAAATGTTGATTTATCGAGCAATTTTTACTTCAGGTAATTTCTACGTTATTCTTTGTATTTACAGTAATTATAATTTCTATATATTTTTTCAGTTATAGTTACGATCTAACACATACATTACAATATAATATGCATCCCCCAATTCATTTACAAGAAATGGGAACATCAAATAAGTCAACTGGATGTGATAAAAAGGATGATGAAGTTGAAGAAACAGGAATACAAACAAATCCAAATGGTTGTAATAAATTGAAAATAAAATTTTTATTATTTAATAATTTTTAAAAAATATTATTAGAATGTTATGGTGTTCGTTCAAAACCAACCAAAAAATTCGCTTGGAATTCGTATTTATTGAATTTAGTAGAAGATTGTGTACATTCCGACTGGCTCTTATATGTGACTCATGGATTTATTGGCCAGTCTAGTATCCTTTATAATTTAAAATTATTCACATCTGGAGCATATTTTACTTAATAATAAGATATTAGTATTTATGGTTGCCCAGTTTATGTAACTGTAATTGCTCGACGATCTAACCGATTTGCTGGAACGAGATTTCTAAAAAGGGGTGCCAACAGAGATGTAAATTTTATTCAACTAATTTGAATTGTTGTATATTTTTATTTTTATTTTAAATTGCAGGGTGATGTTGCGAATGAAGTTGAGACTGAACAAATCACTATGGATTCGAGTGGTCGTTACACAGGTTTTGTTCAAATGCGCGGATCTATTCCATCACATTGGTCTCAAGATATTTCCAAAATGGTTCCAAAACCACCAATAACTTGTAAATTTATTACAATTTATTTAGACTTAATAACTAACGTAATTTACATTTTTTACAGTGGATTTTGGAGATCCGTACTGTCATACAGCAGGGTTACATTTCAATCAACTTTTACGTCGATATGGTTCACCAATTATTGTATTAAATTTAGTAAAGGTTAGTTTTTTATTTAATAAACGAACAAATTGATTTTTATCGGATTATTATTGGTAACAGAAACGAGAAAAAAAGAGACATGAAAGCATTTTAAATGATGTGTATATAAATACGATTAAATACTTGAATCAATTCATTCCGGAAGAACATGCCATTATTCATCGTCCATTTGATATGGCGAAAGTAAATAAAGCGTAAGGAAACTCAATAATATATACAGTATATTTTTTATATTAATAATTTGTTTAAATAGTAAAGAGCCGACTGTAATGCCAAATTTGACAAAAATAGCATACAAATTAGTGAAGAAAACAGGAATATTTCAAAGTCAGGATAATTTTTATTGTCATAAATTGCGTCCTCATATAAGGTATTTTTGTTATTATATTTAATTGTACTTTACTGTTTTATTATTGTTATTTTTTTAATTTTAGATGGATTGGTATGCGAGGAAAAAAGTGGAATGGATTCATTAAACAAACAGGCGTTGTGCGAGTAAATTGTGTAGATTGTTTGGACAGAACAAACACAGCGCAGTTTGCTCTTAGCAAAGTTGCTTTAGCTTTTCAGTTTTATGCTCTTGGTTTTTTGGAAAAACCAGAATTGGAATTTGACACTGATGCTATTAGGTTAATTATACAAATGATAAGAAAATAAAATTATTTGTGATTATAATTCGAGTTAATTTTTTAAATAGGATGTTAGAAGAAATGTACGAAGATCATGGCGATACTCTTGCTTTACAATATGGCGGCTCTCAATTGGTTCATCGAATCAAAACTTATAGAAAAACTGCACCTTGGACTTCACAGTCTAGAGATATAATGCAAACATTGTCTAGATATTATAGCAATGCGTTTTCCGGTATTGATTTTTAAAGAAAAAAAAAAAATATATATATTGTAAATATTTTAAATTTAATACGATGTGTTTTGATTTTAGATGCGGATAAACAAAATGCAATTAATTTATTTCTTGGAGTGTTTATACCAAAGGAAAATGAGCCGAACATATGGGAACTTGAAACTGATTACTATTTACATCATGCAGCAGCTGCTGGTCAATTGACGTGTCACAGAAGAAGGTTTAAAATAATAATGTAATATATAAATGATAAATAAATAAAATTTTCGGTAGTTACACTCAGTGGTGGGAAGGTCCGGTACTTGACAGATTGCCGTTTGCTTATGAAGAAGGTGTGTATACAATAAATGTTTTTAAAATCAATTTAATCAATTTTCTAAGATTGAAATTTTTTGTTTTTTAATTAGCAATTAAAGGAAGCAAAGAAGAAATGGTTGAAATAGTCTTAAGGGATAAATCATACGAAAAATTGGATTCTTATTCTGATTTTTACCGTCCGTTTGAATTAACTGTTATGTCTGAATTATTTACTTTTACCCTTAGTCATTCAGTCAGGTAAATAAATGATAAATAATATACTTTTAAGTACAGAAATTAATTTTAATTTTTATTAATTTGTAGGGATTGCATGCCACATTTTACTACGGATTTTAGCCCATTTTCTGTTCGTGTACGACCTTCAAAGCGAAAAGAAGAAATGGGGTTTGTTTATTTATATTTCTTGAAATTGTATTTGTATTAAATTATTTTTTGTTGTTGTAAATTTAGTGCTGGAAGAACAGGATCAAGTAATCCATCTGTGACTGGTCAATCCTCAACTAGTTCATCCACATCTACAAGTAGTAGTGCTGACAGTGGCGATTCTTCGTCATCAGATACCGACAGTGTGTCTACAATAACCCAGGAAGAAACATTGAGTGAATGCGATGAACCGTACCTGTCTTTTGAAAGCCTATTTCCGAGCATGAAACACATGTACGGCATTGAATTTGAAAAACCAAACGAACATGACGAGGCCATGTATAAGCGGTATTGATTCTTAAAAAATATATTTTAATGATCGAAATATTTATTTGAAATAATTTTATTATTTTAGATTCACTGCTATTGGACGAGGAATGATACCGAGTGAAATTCAAGGGAAAGCAGCAGCATCAAAATCTCTTACTTTGTAATAATTAATAAATTAATTTTGTTATTTATTCTTAGATTATTTTTGATATCTTTTTTGTGTAGGTTTCAGTGTAGCACCTTCCATTCGGATAGTTCAAATGATGTAACACCTCCCACAGTGAAACGTGAATCAAAGGAAATTTATAGAGCTTATGCACAAAAGGGTAAATTGGGGGCACGAACTATACCAACGGCTGATTTAGCGATGTATAAGAGATATGTTTTGACTAAATATCGATGACGCAATGAATTATTGCTTTGTATTAAAAATATATAAAAATAATATGAAATGTATTAATATTTAAATATTAAAATATGTGATACAATGATGTAAATAAATGATGAAAGCTTTAATTAATAAAAATAATTTATTTCGCGTGATTAAAATCAAGATAAAAGTTAATTCGTTGTTCATTTTACTATTTTAAGTATAATTAAAAAAAACTAGATAAAAATATACAAAATTGAGCTAATGACTTTTACAATCTTTTATTACCTAATTGCATGAACTTTTTTTTAGATGATTACATCAACTTTTCACGGGAAGAATGGGACGGTCCATTCCATACTTTGAGTCACATGGTGGTCAATTCCTTATGGTGACTCCATTCACACCGAGACTTCATTCTGTTGCGCACGCGTGGCCGCACCCTCTGTCTGCACCGCGCGTTTTCGGCCATCTTGATTGAACTAGCTGACAACGATTGCCGACTGACTTTCGTAAGTAACAAACTTTTACAAACAAACAACTTATTCACACCGTGCAACTTATTTTTTTCAAAGTATCAATCTTTCTTTAAAACTTGCGTATTATTAATTTTTTTCATTTTGATAACACTTTGGCACCGCTCTCAAAAATGAAACAGGTCTTGAGAAATTGAGCTCTCGGAACTGGCCATCGCCATTATTTATTCTCTACATTCCCCATAATTATTGCGTAAACTGTATAATAATAATGTTTACATTATTCATTTATTTTTAATAAGTCATACGCAGGTTGTTTTGAAAAGAAATAAATATTATGTGGTTTGTATTTTTAAAATTAGGCTTAAAAAGAGGTGTAACAAGTGAAAGAATGTTTTCAATGCACTGTTTAAATAGACTTTAACCTATTGAGTAATAAAGTAAAGAGACTGGTGCTACCAGTTTACTAATATATTGGTCTAACTGAAATAATTCTCTTCTTTTTTTTAGTTCTTAATAACGAATGAAACTTGTTGGAAACGGAAGTATAGCATCATCTTCAAACTATCTGTCCGTTATCAACTATTTTGGAATTTTTACTCTGATGTAAATACAGTAAAAATTTAAAGAATTTTATATTTAGGTTCACACAAGTGAAATTAAGGGTGTGACGACATACAATGAAATAGATGATACTATCATAGTTAATAGATAATTGTTTGAATTGATAATTTGTGATAAAAGCGTGGTATTATGAAAGTTGACATTTTATGTATTTTTTTCAGTTGGCAGTTATTTTAAATTTTTGAAAAAAAATTTAGGTAAGGTTTAATGAGTAAAAAAATAGATGTACAATTTTATAAAGATTTCCCGTAGCTTGGCAAGTCATTTCCGCTATCGGAAGTGTTTACAGGCAAGGATTTTACGGAAATTCGATTTTCAAATTATTTTTTAAAATTTTTTCTAATTTAAATGACAGTAGCTATTCATCGAAGTAGTTGGGCCTAATATCAGATTACAGCCATCTATCCTCATAACCTCAAATTCTACATTTCATTTATTCCCCAACGGCTGTTTTGTGTGCTAATGAAATTTATTACGTAGCTCTGCAGTTAAGATATTTTTTTCTCTTAAAAAAACTATATTTTAACTTAGAAAAAACAATTTTCGTTTGGTTGTGTTTAATTTTAACTTTGTTCTTTGATGCGGTTAAAGTCTACCTGCTAAACAGGATTTTGATACTTTATTTCTTAACAACGTAGGAATTTCGGTGTGAAAAGTTCTTAAAGGGAATTATCACTTGAAACGTGATGTTGAAATTTAATTTACCTTTTAAATATTTTTTTTTTAGATTTGCTCGAATTTGCAACTACTTACAAGTGAAGTGATAAAAAAAGTCCGCCATCATGCCGAAGCCGGTGAGTATTCAAACCCGCCCACTTTTTTGCCTTATTTTTTAAAACTGAGGGTATATTTAAAGAAACTATAAATCCTAAGTTGTTTTTAATGACATTAGAAGAAAAATGAGTTTTAAAATAGATGTGAGAAATTGTTTTATCAAATTGTTTAATAAGTGTGGCGAGTATCTAATCTTAAGTAAATTTACCGAGTTAAAGGGTTTGTAAATAAATAAATATTTATTTTGAGTATGTATATTTGAAAATAGATTTTCATTGCTTTTGTTTTATTGATTTTGTGTAGGTGAATGTACGCGTCACTACCATGGATGCTGAACTGGAGTTTGCCATTCAGCCAAACACAACAGGCAAACAGTTGTTTGATCAGGTAATTACGAAATAACCTAGATTTGATTAAATTTAATAAAATTAAAATATGATTGATAAAATTATAATTTTTTTTTATTATTTATTTAAACAGGTTGTGAAAACTATTGGTTTGCGTGAAGTATGGTTTTTCGGTCTTCAATACACAGACAGTAAAGGACTTCTAACATGGCTGAAATTAAATAAAAAGGTGTTTTAATATCGTGTAACTTTTTCTTCTTCAATTAACCGATTTCAATTGTTACTGGCAACTCTTGAAAAGAGTAATTAGATGATTAGTCATGTTTTTAGAACTTGGTTCACCCTGCCTCAGGAAATGAGCTGCAACCGGTCTGGATTGCACTGATGATCCCATATCTTAATAACTAAATGCTTAAAATTATCTATGATTATACGCTTGATATATATGAAAATTATTTTAAAATAATTGAAATTAATTTAAGGAAGTGATTTTATTTTATTTTTTTTTAAATTTTGATGTTATTTTTAGGTGTTCATTCATGATTTTTTTTAAAATTTATTTTAGGTGTTGAATCAAGATGTGAAAAAAGAAACGCCACTACAATTTAAGTTCCGTGCCAAATTTTTCCCTGAGGATGTCGCTGAGGAAATCATTCAAGATATCACCCTGGTTGGCATTTAGTTTATGGGTTTAATTTTATTACTTAATAATTTATTTAATTTGTTTTATTTTTTTTTGTAGCGGTTATTTTATTTGCAAGTTAAGAATGCAATTTTAAGTGATGAAGTTTATTGCCCACCTGAGACTTCAGTGCTTTTGGCATCTTATGCTGTTCAAGCGAAATACGGGGACCATAATAAGGAGTTACAAAAAGCGGGTTTTCTGTCCAACGACAGATTGCTTCCACAAAGGTATAAAAACTTGGATTTTTTTAAAAATTTTATGTGAGAAATATTATTTTTGCAGAGTTTTGGATCAACATAAAATGTCGAAAGATGAATGGGAGGAGAGGATAACTACGTGGTATGCTGAGCACAAGGGAATGTTAAGGGAAGACGCCATGATGGAATACTTGAAAATAGCGCAGGATTTGGAAATGTATGGCGTGAATTATTTTGATATTAAAAACAAGAAAGGGACCGAATTGTGGTTAGGTGTTGATGCTTTGGGACTTAATATATACGAAAAAGATGACAAGTAAGAAATATTTATTTATTGATTATTTTTTAAAATATTTAACTAAAAGTATGATTTTTTTTAATTTTTAGATTGACTCCAAAAATTGGATTTCCATGGAGTGAGATTCGAAACATTTCATTCAACGATAGAAAGTTCGTTATCAAACCCATTGATAAGAAAGCTCCTGTAAATGAAATTTTTTACACTTTACTTGGAAATGTTAATGTGATGTTTATTTTCTAAATCAGGATTTTGTGTTCTTTGCTCCACGTTTGAGGATTAACAAGCGAATTTTGAATTTATGTATGGGTAATCACGAATTATACATGAGACGGCGCAAACCTGACACCATCGAAGTGCAACAAATGAAGGCTCAAGCACGTGAAGAAAAACTAGCCAAGCAACAAGAGAGGTATACAACATTTTTTTGGTTTAAATTACTTTATATTAATATTTTATTTATAGAGAAAAATTGCAACGAGAAATCGCTGCTCGTGAACTGGCTGAAAAGAAACAGGAAGAGTACGAAGAACGTTTACGTGGAATGCAAGATGAAATGGAACGTAGGCAAAAGGAATTGTCTGACGCACAAGATACCATACGACGTTTGGAAGATCAGTTACGTGAATTGCAAAAGAGTAAGGAGCTTTTGGAGAGGAAACAGAACGAATTAGAGGAGATGATGATTAAATTGGAGCAATCGAAAGAAATGGAAATTCAAGAAAGAAACAAATTGGTAAAAATCTGTTATTGTTTTGATGAGTTTAAAGAAATAACACTAAATGAAATTAAATGTAATAGGAGGAAGAAATCCGAACTAGACAAAAAGAAGTGCAACGAATTCAAGAGGAAGTGGAATTGAAGGACGAGGAAACTCGCCGGTTGCAAAAGGAAGTCGAAGAAGCTCGTGAGAAGCAAGAACAAGTTAACGCGGCTTTGATTGCGGCTACAACCACTCCTCAACATCATCACTTGAGAGAAAATGACCACGATGAAAACGACGAATTACTCAACGGTGAACTTGGTAAGCCCGTGACTTAATGGCTCGTAATTAAATGTCTTTTTTCTTTTTTTTTTTTATTTTACTTTTTATTTGTTTTATTTAAATTTCTTGAATATGAGTAGGTGCTGATTTCTCAAATGAAGATATGATGAATTTGCCACGACCGGAAGAAGGACGAATCACACAAGCCGAGAAAAATGAGCGTCTTCAAAATCAACTTAAGGTTTTATTTTTAAAAATTAATAATTATTTGTTTAATAATTATTCTAACGAATTTTTTAAAACAAAATTCTAGGTGTTGAGCAAAGAACTCGAGGAAAGTAAGGATACAACTTTACTCACACGAAATGATCTACTCCATCAAGAAAATGTGAAGCAAGGCAGAGATAAATACAAGACACTGCGTGAAATCCGTAAAGGAAACACAAAACGACGTGTGGACCAATTTGAAAACATGTAAACGAAATGAAAGTTTGAGGTTTTGATGACTTTAGGAGCAATTGACGCTCAAACGAATTGGAAATCGTTCATTCCTAAAAAAAAGAAATATAAAAAAAAAGAAATAAAAATAATAATGAATGCGAGTTGCTTGCACTACATTCGGGAAGGGTTTTGACATTTTGTAATTAAGTAGCAAGCATTTGTATTCCATTTATCCATTATAGAAATTATTTACATTACGCAGTTATTTTCTTTTTTTTCTATTATTTTGGTGTAATTAGAATGTAACAAGGTTTTTCTTCCATTTATTTCCCTTCCTTGTTTTTACGAAATTGTGACTTTATAATCGTTAGAGATATTACAATTGTTTTGAAATTTGGTTTGTCAAACTTTTCCAAGAGAATTCTCTTTCTAACTGTTAGAAAAATTCGGAGTTCAAACATTGTCTTCCCCGTCACTAATTTATATGTACTTATGTCCTAATTACTAAAAACAACAAAAAAACGTACATGCACTGTCACGGCTTGTTGACTTTAAAACAAGATATTTGTTCTTAAGTTGGAGTGACGAGTTTTTGAACTAATGAAATTTCAATGCACTTTTTCTTTATTATAAGTTTTTTTTAATTGTTTTTTTCTAATTTGTATACTCGAAGTATTTGTTATTACATGATCAGTGATTACTGATTATAAAAAGAAAAATTTAATGTAATTATTAAATGTCCAAAAAAAATTTGATAAAAAAGAAATTGAAATTGTAAATTGTGAAGTTATCAAACTGCTGAAAGTTAATGAATGGTTAATGTATCTTTGTATAATGAGGAGAGTATTTTTAACACCTTGTTGAATCTTACCCGGTTAATGCAAATGTTGATTAACTTTTTTTTGATCATTATTTTCGATTTGTACTAATTTGTGGTATTTTTTAAATTGGCTAACCCAGTTCGAGAGTATATTTTGATATGTAGAGAATTAATATTTTTTTTCCACAATGAATGGGGCATAAGTTATATTCCTTAACTGCAGATTAAAAAATTGTTATTTCTAGAATTTATGGTCGTTAAAATTTCTTTTGAGTAAAAACGATGTTAATCAGGTATCTGATGGTTGGCAATAAAATTATAATTCTGGCTTATTATATTATTTCGTTTATAAAATCAATTCAATATTAATTTAACGGAAAGCAGACGTTATTTGTATTTCAACAGCACGCACTGTGCTCAATGTGAAATTTTGCTCACATTAATGCATTAAAGAATTCCATGAATATTTTAATAGATGTAAATACAAAAACAACTCAAATCTATGTTTACAAATTTTATTTTTATTAAATCCAATAAATAAACCAATAACTTCAATTAAAGCGTCGTATTAAAAACAGGTGAGCGTCGTTGAAACCGCATCGCCCTCTGTAGCTAAACTCAACATATTACAACATTTCTTACTGCAGTTTTCACGCATTAGAAAAGACAGTTTGTTAACATCTAAATTCCGATTGATCTGCCATGGATATGTTCAATTCGGTAACATCAAGTGTTACAACTTGGTGGGGTACGAAAGGAATGAAGAAACCAAATGAGCCAGAAAAAATGGATGATTCTAAAACGGAACCTTTATTACCGCCTACTGAAACAACTGATCCTATATCTATGCCCATGAAGGATAACGATGAACCGCCAAAAAGCCCAACTGGTAGCGAAAAGAGTCCGCCAACGAGCGAAGCTGATAGTGCCAGCATTGTAAGTCAACCTGAGGATATGCCTGAAGACATTACTGGTAAAGAAAAGCAAGGATTTGGTGGAATTGCTGTTGATATCGAAGAAGTTTCATCCAAGGCTATGCAATCTGCCAAAAATTTTGGAAGTAAGACATTGATCACCATCGTTTCACAATTTGTTTTAATTTAAATATCATTTGCTTTAGGTTTTTTATTTTCTGGAGTGAAAAAAGCAGGAAAGTCTGTTACGGATACTGCTAAACAGTTTAAGCATACCGTTGAAGAAAATGTGAGATTTGATGATTAAAAATGAGTCTTGACTGAGAAAAGAGTTTGAAGAAATGTTTTATCAATTTTTAGAGCATTTTGGGTGATTTTAATAAGGAACAAGAAGCTTTTTTGCAAGATAAAAATCAGCAACGAACTGAAGCTGCTGTTCCTCCATGGGTTGGGTATAGTGAAGAAGAAGATATGAAACAACAAATTTTAGGATTATCTATGGTAGTGAATTATTTTAATAATTTATTATATTTAATATACAAAATAACTTTGTTTAGGATCGTCGTAATTTCCTGCGAAGTCCTCCAACTGGAGTTTCCTTCCAGTTTAATTACGACACCATGTATCCTATAGCACAAGCAACTTTGGCTGAGGATGAGAATTTACAAAAAATGCGTTTTGAATTGGTACCTAAATGGTAATAATATTTAAATTTGATCTAAAAATTGAAACTAATTTTTACGTTTGTTTAAATTAATAGTATCAATGAAGAAAACTTCTGGAAGAATTATTTTTATCGGGTGTCACTTATTAAGCAGTCAGCACAACTCTCATCTTTATCCCAAGAAACTGGTATTTTTCTTTAATCAACAAATAAATAAATATGATTAAAAATTTTATTACTTGTTTATCAATTTCAGGCAGTACAGGTGGAGATTCTTCTGGAAAATCGTCTCGTAAAAGTTCCGTAGATGGCACCAAAGGTGAATTTATTTGTTTCTCTCGACAGGAAATTTATGATTATATTGTTTAATGATTAGATAATTTTTTGAGATAAGAAATATCTGAGCTTTTGATACATAAACATGGAAATTTATCAATTTTATATTATTTTACGTACAAGATATGAATGAAACTCAGTCTTAAAGTTGTATCAAACAGATTTAGTTAACCTTTAAACCGTCGATAAATAACATGGTCGTTACTTAGCGACTGAATCGTTAGCTTGTTTGCACTTCACTTTAAGGTCGCAAGTTCAAATTAAGCGAAAGTGCATTTGCGTTGCACATTGCACATTAACTAATTCTTGGTAGTGATTAATATTTATATTTGCTACTGATGCCTTTTTTTTAAATTATCAAAAAGTTTAAAATTAAAAACAAATTATTTTTATGTTCATAAAGAAACGTGACGCCATTTTTTTTTATTTTATTTATCTATTTTATTTTTTTAATTTCTATTTAATGAAAATTTATATTGTTTTTTTATTTTTGTTTATTATTTATTTTATTTATTTCGACGTAGAATTATTAAAGAAAGAGAGTGAAACTACAGATTCTGAAGATACTACGAACCAAGTTTCTAGTGACACTAATGTGACAGAAAAAAATATTGATGAGACGACAAGGAGGAACCCACGTGACAAAATCGAAAATGGTAACTCTTAAATTTAAGAAGGATTCAATTACCGAGTTCGTCCCACTCAAATTTTTATAGATATTAATTTATTCGAACCACCTGTTAATGGTAATAATAGGAAAATTTACGACCAACTGAATCAACATAGATGAGTTACTGAACCGTTGTTAGGCATATTAAACTGGAAATTTTCTACCACACACGATACAAATTATTTCTTTATTGAATTGATTTAATTAATTGATTAAAATTTCTAACGAATGTTATCTTAGTAGAAATATTTTTGTGTTTGTTCTAGAGGAGGAGTGGGAGAAAGAGCTGCGACAGGAGCTTCAAGAATATGAGGTGGTGACCGAAGGCGAACAACCGCACATGGATGATGCTGAATGGGAGAAAGAAATTCAGAAAATGTTGGCAGCTGAAGATTCACATAATAAGAACACTGGTTGATGAAGATACATTTAATATTATTACGGTATATTTTTAATCCGACTCTTGGAGAAGGATTTAAAAGTTATCTTTATTTTGTTTGATTTTTCCTATTATGATATTCTAATAATTTTATATAACCAAAGGATTATTGATTTATATTTAATTCTATTTAAAGAGATTTGAATAATATATAAGTTAGATATTTAAAAAGTGTCTTAATATCATTCCATGAGTGTGAAAGTTGAAAATTATGAGTCCTTTACTGCCTACAAATTCTGATTTTTAATCGACCCGAATTTCCCCAAATTCCCCCTCTCCCTTCATTCTTTTAGTGAATGTTGTGTGTTAAAAAACCGAAAAGAAAAAAAAATAACAAACGTATCATTCACCTTTTCTCATTCGTCGGCTGTGTGAAAATAAGATGTGGTTTTTCGAAATGTTTTTTGGTCTGGTATTTAGTCTTCTTGTCTTCCTGCCATTTTCAGGCTTCTTGACTGAATCTCACATTGACATAAGTATCACCACAATAATAATATTAATTATTAATTAATAATAATAATAATAACAACGTTTGTAGTTTGTTATAGGTTAGTTTATTATCAAATGGTAATAACTGTAACTCCCATTTTTATTTACACTTTTTAATTTTTAAAACTTTATTTCATTTTGATGTGTAAGTCAGTGCATATTTAGTTTCTTTTCGTACGTGAAAACATTTTTTTTTTATATAATTGGAATGGAATTCTAAAATTGTGTTTATATATCTGGAGTAATAACGATGGTGTAAGAAATAATGGCATAAATGTTAATTAGTGATGAAATGTTGTAGCCGAAATTTTTCTCCAAAATTAAAGTAGTTAAAACAAAATATTTAAGTATATAGTGAGTGTTATGTGCATGATATTATTTCTTTTGCTTCAAATTGTTTATTTGTATATAATAATGTATATAGGGAAATAAAATTCTACGTAAGTGTTAGCATATTTGTGCGTATCAATTCAAACGGAAAAATTTAAAAAGTTTTAATCTTTCGTCACTAGATGGCGACCAAAGCCGCCATTATTATTTTTTATCGTTTACGGTAAGTAATTTATCTACTACAACAGCACATGAAGAAATAAAATTAAAACTTCATTTTTCAAGCCCACCTGTTACTACGCAACAGTATAAGTTTCTATTTACTCGCTCAATTTTATTAACATCATTAAACATAGCAATTCAACACCGATGAATAATTGAAGAATGATTTGTTTTACCAAGGCCAGGGTTATAGATACACCCGGTTCATTTCCCGCATTAATTTATACGATTTGATATTTTAAATTCAACACCATTTATTAATAGATAAAACTAAAATTCCTATTTCATTTATTAGGCCAGATTTTTCACACTTTTCAATCAACTACGTGCCACAACATTGACGAGGACATTGAAGGTCATAATGGAGCCGCCATCACGGACAAGGTATTAAGCCGACTATGCACACCGCACATGCAGAACGTAGTAAATAGTTTCAACTTTCTCGTAAATAGTAATTTTACCATTCACAAACGACGGTGGCACTTGTAAAAAACTAGAGTGGGTGCATCATAAAAGCAATACGAAGCGAACGTAAGCTGTTGAACCACGTGGTTGTGTTTGTATTTGGGATCGCTATCAACCAATCAGATTCTCCCATTTGACACGCCGATCATTTAAACCCCGCCCGCTCTCTATTTAGTACAAGCAACCGGGGAACATCGCGCCACTCGCACTTGCCACATGCAAGGGCTTTGCTGTGAGTTAACTCGGCTAGCAATAGCTGCCACCTTTAGCATTGATCATTTGAAAGCAGTTTACAATATCAGCTAACGATGCCACATCATCGCGAAACGCGTGTACTCAAGCAAAATGCAGAATTCGAATTTCAGCAGTATCAAGACATGATAGAAAATCACGATCCAAACGTCACTCAGTGCTGTGTGCCGAGCGGCTGCTGCGTGGGCGATCCAATCCTTCTCGACGATCTAAGCCAAGTGATCAAAGTCATGTGTAACAACGAGCAATGCCAAGAAGGTACTTATATGCATAAAATCTGCTTCGAAGGATGGGAACAATCGGTGCTCACCTACCTCAGATCAACGGGCAGAGCGCGCAGTTGGAGCGAAAAACAACGACTTCAAAATTTGTGGACTAAAAAAGGGTACGATTTAGCTTTTAAAGCGTGTGGATGTAAATGTGCCAAAGGACACTTGAGAAAAGATCTCGACTGGTTGGCACCGATCAATAGTTCGAGCTACGATGCGAAAAAGAAGAAATCGCGGAGAAAGAAGAATGATAAACCGGCATTGGGTTCAGCACCGGCGCCCTCTCTTGTCACTAGCGGTAATGCGATTGTCAATTCCCGGGAAGGAAGACCGATGTTACGTATTCGTACTAACAGCCTTTCCAGTACGAGTTCGAGTCCTCCTAATTCAAGTTCGGCTGAATCGCCCAGTTCGCCGGCACATTCCGGATCGGGTGGTCGAAGGAGGATTCAATTTGACTTTTTTTCTGATCGACAAACTAGTGGCAGCATATTTAGCCGGCGAATGGATTTCAGCTCTTTTAATACACTGCCACGCCATAAAATCAACTCGTATCATATCAAGGTAAAAAAAATTTCATGTAATTGATAAGTGTGTGACTGGAAACACAACACTGTTTTCGTTTCTTCTTTTTTGTTTACTCTTAATTTATGTCATTAATGTCACTTGTCGCTAGATGTCGCGCTCTGAATTTGAATTGCGGGAATGTTCCGTTAGTAAATAGATTGAGATTTAACGATCTTTATTATCATCATCACTGCAGTATCTTTTTATTTTTAACTCTTTTTTTTATTTTGACGGAAAAAATTTCAATGTCAATATTATCTTTTTTATTTATATATTCTTTTAAACTTTGTAAATGATGGAACATTGCCAAGACGTGACAGTTATGATAGCACTTGCTTCACAGTCAAGGTTAGTATAAATCCAAATGAAGTGCGCCATCTTGGTCAATGCATATCAACACATTAAAATGAAAATTTGATAATAAAAAAAAATTCAAGGACAATTCTAAATATAGCGATGACACATTGATAAATTAACTTGTAATAAATATCGACATTACCTAGAAAGATTTATTAGCATTTAATATATTAAAGAGTTTAAACGAGGAATAAATAAATAAAATGTTACTGAATGAGAACCCTATTTCCTGCAGGTATAAATAACCACTTATTTCCTGTGTATTATAAATTAATAGTAAAAAAAAAATGAAAATATATTTCTAGGATGTTATGAGAAACATTTTATGAGTATTTATCGCGTTTAATCTAGCTAACAAATATTATGAGTTTGTCCTTGATGTGTTTGTATTGTGCCGTGTTGAAAAATTATGAATAGAAAATAATTTTCTCACTAAATAAAAATAATAAAACAAATAAATAAATTGAGATCAGTGTGTTTGAGGTTAGTGTGGATTTAAATTTACTTTTTAGGCTTTTGATGCGGTGCCAATATTCTGGTGTTTAATTTTGGTTCGAAGAAAATAAACTCTGATAATGTTTATGTCGGCCATTTTTTATTACACTCGATTTGTTGTTGTTATCGCTTTTAATGAAACCTATATAATATAACATAAAGTGTGTATTAGTGAAGAAAACAGTGTTGTATTATAGGATTTTCATCTATTTTTCTTTTATTTTTTTTGAATAGATGGAAGACGACGGTAACCATGGCAATGATGATACACGTTGCTTTATTTTGTCCAGTTTGGCAGCATCGAAAACTTCCAAGACTGCCTGCATATTATGCCATAGTAACATGATCATATTCGATAGATATCCACTCATTGATGGCACCTTTTTCCTATCACCAAGGCAACACAGTCGTAGCTGTGTCCCGGTTAGTGTTTTTTTATTTATTTATATTTATTTATTTATTTTTAGTATAAAAAAGAGAAATTTCTCTTAGGAAATTGAATTTGAATAAAAAACACATCGTTTTAATTATGAAATTTTTACATAACAGTTGTATAATAATTATTTAAATGAGTTATCTCTTTTTTTAATTTAAATACTCACGAGTATGCATTTTCCATCGCATTTTTTTCCCTTTCAGCCCCCCATCCGCCATTTTTTGTACTTATCTGCTGTCACAGTGGAGTCATTCATTCTTTGCCTTTAACATTTGACTTCCTTTTAATTTTTTTTACTCATTTTTTTCTAAAATTAAATGTGTAAAATAAATTTAAAAAAATAGTTAATTGCATTTGTATCAGATGACAATAAAAAAAGGATGAGGAAGGGATGGTTTGTTATCAAACTGCATCCGCCTACCTTTGGGCTCGAGTTGGGCTCGGCAATGAATGAATGCGATGGAAAATTCCTGATTTGGCTCAACTCCAACACGCTGCCATTTTTCGTCGTTAGAGTTCAGGGCGCACATTTATTAAAGGCGTAGTGTAATGGCGAATGTGTGTCAGTATGTAACTGATGAAAAGTGGGGAAATTAAAGAGATAAATAGACTAGAGAAATAGATTATGGTATTAATAACATTTATTAATGTTTAATAGGGTTATTTATATTGAAAGAAATATTTAAAAATTGAAATTGATGTTTTTTTTTTTATTTCGAGGTGAATAATCTGATCTGGCCTTGTCTAGTTCTCTCGTGTTACACTTTCTAGTTTATATTTAGGGAGGAGGAAAATAATAATAAGATATATACACGTATAATGATTTCCGAGATTGGATTTAAAAATAGAAATTTAATGAGAAATATGTGTAATTTAATCATTTTATTAAGTGATATGTAACTGGTGAAAGATAGTTTAATTTTATTTTTTAAGGTTTTAAATTTTTTAAATTTTTATCTTTATTTTTGCTGTTTTTTTAACGGCCGAGTAAGCAGATGTTTGAAGGAAAAGAGATGAGATATAGTTAGAATGGTTGTAGTTTTCACCACATGTGAAATGCATTTTTCTATCAATAATTGATGAGATAAATAAATGATTTATTTATTATATTAGTTGGATTTCTCTCTCTTTTCGCTATGAATTGGAGGTTTAATTTTATGTCAGCTCATTTCGGTTGTCAAGAGAAGCGCCGTTAATTGACATGGGGTTAGGATTTAATGGTTTAAATGTTGATTGAGTATCAGAGCTTTAAATATAAGTAGTTTAAAGATGTTGAGGGAGTGGCAAAAGATGATGGTTTAAAAGGAGTATTTTTAGATCGGTTTGAATTTTTGGCTTATGTTCCAGTGATAAGCCACGGCTGAATAAACGCAGTTTTGTGTTAAGGAAACTTCTTCCTTCAGGAGTATTTACAAGATACATCAGCACAAAGTGCTAGATAAAAAAAATAAGGTTATTTAAAGGCGAGATGTAATTTTAGCTATTTTATACGGTTAGGGATAAAATAAAAAGAACGAATTCAAAATTGATTCGCGAATTTGCCGGTAGAATTCGCGTTTTATCTCGTTTTGGAGCGAGATTACGTTTCGAAGCGAGATTAAAATAAACCTAAATAAAGATTTAGGCGTATTTCGGAAGATATTTAATATTGAAAAATTTATAAAATAAAATTCTAAAAATTTCAGGTCAAGTTGGATGGACGACAGCAGTATCTTTGTGCTGTTTGTATGGGCTGCTTGGAAGGATGGAACACGGCCATTCGATGTCGCTACTGCCATGGTCAGTGGGATGGCAGTTCTCTCATCTTGGGCACCATGTACTCGTACGACATCTTCGCAGCCACTCCTTGTTGCGGCGAACGGCTCAAATGCAACAACTGCCATCGACAGGTGATCATGCCCGAGCAAAGACTCGCTTTCTTCAGCGACTACAGCCATAGTTTACCCTGTCCTCATTGCAGGGTGATCGACTTCCATTTTGTTAAATCTCTCTCTACTTATAACAGACGAGAGAGGGAGCAGTAATCCAAATGTCGGTTAAGAAAAAATATTCTTTTTCTACGTGTCAACATATAATTATTGACATTTTGTTGACTTTTTTTATTTTATAGAATTTTTAAGTTTCTGATTATCAGTAAACAAAAATTCTACTTTTCGGATTACAAATTGTAATTTTGTCTTTTTTTTTCTATTCTGTTATAAGTATATAGAAGAAATGCAGTCTAAAATAGAAATAAATGAAATCTCAAATCAGGAATTACTAATGATTTGTTTATCATTTATTTATACATTTTATTCTATGGATTTATTAGTTTAATTTGATGTGTAGGTGTAAATTAAACACCACATAAATCTTTTTTCTTTTTTTCTTTTTTTTTTACTGTTTATATATACATATATATATATAACTTTAATCTGACATTTTTATTGTCAAGTTGAATTATGACAAAACCCAACCTAAGATGATTATTTTTTTCTTTTTTGATTTATTCAGTGACTGAATATCGATTAGATGTTTCTGGTATCTTCATTGATCAGTTTTGCCAGGGGTAAATGTTCGTTAGTTTATTATTTGAAAATCAGGTAGTGTTTGTTTTTTCTTTTTATTACTGTAAACAATATTTACGACAAGAAGAAATGTTAATTATTCTTAGTCAGTAGAAAACGGTAAAATGACACCAGTAAAACAAAAAAGTAATAAAAACAAAAAAATATAAAAACACCAAAAATGTTCTACATATTTTTCATTTTAACTTTGTGCTCTTAGTATTTGTTTAAATAAAGCTAACACATTTATATGTATTTGTTACTATATTGAATTTGCTTTTTTTTCACAGTTTGATGTTTAATTTTGAATTTTTTGAAGGGATTCTGATTCTACAGTGATTAGATGTAGGGATCTGTGTAAGAGGGGAAGAAAACAGTTTTAAAATGTTCATTTTTTCAATTTAAAAAATTTAAAATAAAAAAAATCAATAGATTATAAATTGAAAATACAGTGCTCTGATTGTATATCAGTTTGTACATTCCTTAATTAGTTAATTTTGATTTTTTTTTGTATTAGAAATTGATAATTAATTAAAATTAATTAAAATAAATAAAAAATCTTCATAAGTTTAGTTGGGAAACTTATACACATGACATAACGGACAATAAAGAAAAAAAAAATAAACCAAAATTAGAAACCAGATAAATTTTAAAATATTATTTAACTAATTTAATTACACAATTTGAATTAATTTTCTTATTTAATGCAGCAATAATAATCCTAATTTGGTGATCTTAGGCTCTAACTTGCACATTTTCTTGATATTGCATTAAAGGACAATCTAGTTAACATTGTATTTCCTCATTTTTTTTCTTCTCTTCCATCTTCACAAAGGAATAAGGGGTTGGGTCCACGAAGAAGTACTTAGGGGAAAGTATGAGATTGGATGAAGATTTTTTTTCCCTGCACTGTCCCTATAAGGTGAAAGTCTTTTAAAATGTATGTTGAATGAAAAAGGGGAATGTGGGGGGCTTATTCAATGGGTTTTCACTGTAAAAGATGGGTGTGGGAAGTAAGAAGAACGAGGGGTTGGAATCTCAGGTCGCTATGTACGCACAAGGAACGGATTTAGTGAAATATAATTTAAATATGGGTTTTATGTTTGTGATCAAAGTACAAATATTTTTTTTCTGTGCATATGTTTATGTTGTTTTGTTTGTTTGTGTTTTAAGGGCGTTGTTTAATGTATTTTTTTATTTATTTTGTGTTTTCTTAGTTAGTAATGAGGTGCCTTTGGACATAATTTTTAATTAGATTTAATGGGGAAAAAATTTGCATGTTACTTAATGAATTTTTATCATTTACTTAATGATAAGAAAACAAAACAAAAAAGAAAAGTGAAAAGTGCAATTTTTTCAAGGGTTATCATTATAGTAATTATTACATATTAATAAGGGACAAATATATTTTTTATTTGTTTATTAGAATAAATTAGGTAAAACTGATTTTTTTTTAAATAAAAAAGAGAAAAATATGTATTTTTTATTTTTTTTTTAAGTTTTTTCATTTTCTTTTCGTTTTGTTGTTGTTTTATGTTATATTTGAGTATGTAAACCGAAAATGTCGGTTGTAAATTGAAAAAAATTACGCCCTGTCACACATTTGTGGATTTTATTCCCTCCTGTATTTGTATAGCTTTGATACAACTGTACTCACATAAATGTTAGGTTCCTGTAAGATCTTGCTGCAAGAAAAAAATTAATAATGAAAAATAAATATTGTAAAGCTTATATATAATAATAATAATAATAATGATAAAATGATAATAAAAAATAAAAATGAAAATAAAAAATACAAAATGAAAATAAAAAAAATTTAGTATTAATATTTTTGATAGGGCATAAAATGTCCAAGAGTGAAAAAAGATCATGTATGTGTAATTCTCCATGTTTTCTTATGGAAAAAAATTAAATACACAAAATGTGTTTTGTCATTTTAAAAAAAAATACTGAAGTACCTGTAAATTATACCTGTTTACAATTTTACTAGTTATTCAGATACCCCTTTTTTTATTTTATTAAAAATTAAAAAAAAGATAAAGATAAAAGTTAAAAAAAAATTAATGTTTTTAACTTTTTTCTATGTCAGTTTTAATTTGTGTGGAAACTTCAAATGTAACATTGATAGGAAAAACTACTTGTTTGGGTGTTTCCGTCTCCTAGTTAACTTCCGCTATTTTATTCCATTTTTACGACATGTTTACTTGACGACTTGGCCTTGGTCGTTTAGTTAACGTTTTTATATTGTTCGCTATTAAATTAGCTCAAAAATGGTCTGTCAAATTCTTTTATATATGTTTTTAAATTTTTTTTATTGGGTGCTTTGATGATCACAAAAACAAACAAAACTAAACCTAAACGAGAACTTAAAAAAAAATCCTTTGATTTATGAAAACAAAAAACCTGTTTTCATTCTTTAAAAATTTTTTTCTAAAATAAAAAAAAGGAAAAAAATTTTTCTAAACTATAAAAAACCTTTCTGAACATTTGATACACAATCTAATTGGATTTGGGTCTGAGAAACACATGAAAGCATCCTTTAACAACCCATTAGTGTGACAAACCATGTAGTAATAGTGTTACAAATATTCTATTAGTCTCTTGTAACATTAAACATTTGTACCTAAGCCAGGACAAGTTATGTAAACCTTTAATATTAATTAATAAATTTTATTAATTGAACTAACGGTTTGGATTTGACTTTTCAAAAAAGGAAAATGCCAGTGCCTTAATAATGTTGACGAATTTTGAATTTAATTTTCACATGTATTATCATTGCTTCTGGTATATTATTTTTTCTATTCTGTTTATCTAAAATCAATACCAAAGCTGTTTAAGAAAATTAATTACAACTGTAGTTTCCACATTCCACTTTAAATGTAGTTTTCTATGTAATAATCTAGTCTGATTTGAGGCTCTTAGTACTCATTTTAGCTTCTAAAACTATTGTCACTGCTTTTATTTTATCTCTCACCTTTTTCTATTAACTGCCAATTAATAATAATTATTACAATATGTTATAATAAATAATCAAATATATACAAATAATAATAATAATAAATAATAATAATAAGCCATCAATGCATTATTATGTTATAAGTGTTGTTTACATAGAATAATTTTCTATCAATTAACTATATATAAATATAAATATATATATATAAATATAGAATGTTTACTATATAATATCAATGGAACCCTCGAATATATATCTGCTGAATATAAATAAGCATGAATAAAAATACAAAAAAAAATTGTTGTATAAATATATCTTAAATATATGATTATTATTATATTTTTATGGTATAAGGTAAAATTCTATTGTATATACTTAAGTGATAGTTGAAAATTAACTGTTCAAATGAGTGACATTGGTTTTAGAAGGTAAAATGGTGTCTTTTTTGTGCTTTGTGTAGTGTTTGAAAAGTTGTTTTTATTATAATTGGATCTAATTGAAGACAGGAAATAACAGAGTACTTGAATTTTTTCATTATTTTGTGTAATAAAATGGATATTGAAAATTGTGGATTAAAAATAAACATTTAGATCCAGTTTTTGTAATTAAACTGATTATGTACTTGTGTGAGATGCTGATAATGGTTTATAATTATTATTTTTTCCTTTCCATTTTTTGTATTGTGAAACATTTTTTAAATAAAAGTTTAATGTCTCGTTTCATTTATATGTTTTGTTTTTATCTCTTGGAAAATGAACTTTTCACTTGTTGCATAACTCAAGATGAAATATTTAAATATTCGAACCAACGCCCACCACTTTCAGCAGAACAAAAAATATTGAATTAATAAAATTAAATTATATAGGAAGAGAAATAGGAAAAATAAAATAAAAATAAAGGAAATACCTTGATTACCTTTTAAGTACCCTACATTTATATATATTTTTTACAGTTTTATTATTTCCGTCCTCATTTACAAGTCCTTTTATGATAAAGCAATAATTAAATCAAAAATAGAATCAAAAATAAGAAAAAAAATATGCTAAGAAAATAAGAAAATTAATTTAAAAATTACACCAAATCAATTAATTCTACATCTAATTTAAATGTGTTAATGTTTTGATCAGGTAATGACATCACTTGTTGCATAAAAAAGGATAACCTTCACACAATGCCTTAGGGGGCCATCATAGGTGAACCTGTTGCCTTTATTTGTGGCCCTTTTGTGGGCCTCATTTGATGAGTTTGGAAACAGCAAAAGAATTTCCAATCTTCTAATACAAAATAAAATATATATAAAACTTCCATCATATTTTCAAGCTATTAAAACATAATAAAATCTTTATTTCGATTTGAAATTCGTCTGCACTTAAATAATAAATTTAATGGACTCGTTCGGTTCAATGTTATCGTAATAAAACAAGCCTAAATTTCGTTTCCCTTTCATCAATTATAAATACCTTCGTTTCGTTTTTTAAATTCGAATCGGGTTTTAGTTGTTGTGTAACCGTTGAGCATCGGCTGCTTGATGAACAAGGATGAACACGGCGATCGAATCCACTCAATTTCCTCAAAATTGATTAATCTAGAGTGTAAATGAAATGAAAAGCACTCAAAACCCTTTTCTTTGGCGGTAAAGCAGTGATGAGAATGGTCCACCATTTATATTTTACAACTTAATTAGGATTTGAATCGACTAGCTTATACTAAAAAAACCGTTAACCTACTTGGAGGTTTTAAATTCAAATTAGTCGCACACTTTGTTGTCAAAATGATTTTTTTCTATTTTTTACTCCTGATGGGAAATCGAAACTCTCATTTTCTTTCAGGATATCTAGCAGCAATATTGCAGCATTTAGGTCACGTGATAGTGCATTAAAAATGGCTTTTCTACTCTTCGCCCAACGGAAAAAAAATGAAAAAAAATGTTTGGGACAATGTGACCAATTTTGATGCTACGTGTTCAAAGTGCAGTCAAGTGTAAGGTGACATTTTGTAGAGTGAAAATGCAAAAGCATTAAAGCAAATGAAAAAGAGGAAATGGTTTTAAAAAAAATGATTTTCTTTTACTTTTTCTTCCATTTGAAAAAAAAAATTTATAGTTCAAAAATAACACATTTCTTTATCTTTTCACAGGTGATGAATACAAAATAATTGACTTTGAATACCCTTTATTTAACCAAGAAAAAATGCGAGAATAAACAAGTTCCAATTGACAATTTCTATTGATTCTCAACTGAACAGTGATTAAATTACACGATGATTAATAGTAAAAGACGAAATTAAACTGAATACAACAAGAAGAACAAACAGATTAATCGAGAAATTTTTCTATTTATTTAACAGAAAACAATATAAAACAGGTAATTAAAGAATAAATTTAATTCATAATATATTAACTAATTATTAACGACGATTATTACTCCTTTAAAAACCTCGAAATCCAGGCCGAATTTTGTTTATTTATTTAGTTAACGATGTCAATTGTATAAATACCCTTCTTGCAATTATTTTGTTTCGGATGTCCTTGAAGAGAAACGATGGTTTCATCCCCTTGAAGCCCTTGGAAACAGCAACGTTCTCGATTCACGGTGAAGGTCGATCGATAGAAGGCAACGGTCTACAACTTGGCTCTGCGCCTGTTTTAGTTCTATATTTTTATCGGTAGAGTTCTCTTTTGTTGTTCAATTTTATAAATAAACATCGTTTTCCTTATTATTTACTCTAGATTTCATTTATCTCTAGATTTTTTTTTATTTTATGAATATCAATTCGCTTTTTATTATTTTGGATTACATGAATATAGTTTCTTTTTTATTTTTTCTTCCAGGCATTTGAACAAGTTTCCTGTTGAGGAAGAAGAACTCGCATTGAAATTTCGGATATTTTAATTAAAATCTAAAATAGGAAAATGTCTACTTTAATGCTAGAGGATTTTTTTGTCGTTTCTTTGTCTTGATAAAGGGGGTTGCAAGTCACTCATTTAAGAATAAGTTGCATATGGTCAAGGTAAAATAAAAAATGAATGATTAATAGAAGAAAAAGTAAAAAAACTGAATATTTTAACAATTATTATTTATATATAAAGAATTTCAACTTGAATTTGTATTTGTTTTAGGTATATGGGGACTGTAAAGCTGATCTTTTAGACTTAGTTTTCTTTGAATTGTACAAATTATACCTGAAACTATAGATGGATTTAACGGCTAGTTAATTAAAATTAGAAGATACGTTATAAAGGCGCTAAACAAACCTAGTTTTAACGCTATTAAAGATTAACATGTAATGACGCTATTTAATATTTTTAAATAATAATAATGACACTAGATGGGCTTTATCCGTTCTTTTTAGGGATAAAAACATATTTCCGGTTGATGTTTACTTACAGGTCTTAAATATTGATTCATGTACGCATTATAGTAATAATTAATAAATTCCTTATTCTAATTTACAGTTTTTAGAAAACCAAGGAAAATTCGAATGGGTTTAAAACATGCTCGCAAATGGCGTCAATCCAAAAATAAATTAACTTAGGCTGAATGAACTCATTACAGATCGCCAGTCAACATTTTGGTTTATGTAACTGAAGAAAGTTAAAGGTACGTTAAGTAATCTATTTTTATTTTTGTATTTTATTTGTTTATGATATTATTTGGGGAATAAAAATGTAACTAATGAACTATAGGAAGTTCCCCTTGCGTGATATTCTTTTTTTCTTCTTATTTTTTTTTTTAATGTCCTTGGAATTGGACAGGAAATTCAAACCAAGCACCTGTAAATATTTCCCCCCGTATTATGTGCTATTAAGAAGCGTCCCCGACATATTGCCCGAGGATAGTTTACTGGGCTTTGCACCAAGGTTTTGTGGTCTGTCATGCGGAAGAGATGGGGCACAAGTGGGGAAAATGTGTCTCATTACATTTACTACTCATTCTAAACACATTTCTTGTTTGATAGTGAATGAAGAGAAAAATAAATTGACAATTTATTTTTTTTTTAAAATTCAGATTTTTTAATGTTTTTAATTTTTTTTAATTGACAAAATTGTTTTTGAAGTTATTATTCATATATTCAAATTTAGTAATAGATTGTAAAGATTACTGAAAATTTTAGGGTTTGTTTCACATTTAAATAGCAAAAAATGATTTTTTTTTCTTTTTTTTTTAGAAATTTTACTTGGATTTTTAAATTTTTTTAAAATAAGGAGAAAATAAATTATGAATATATAAATTATATATAAAATATTATATTTGAAACTATATGGAGTATTGTGTGGGTGTTTTGGGGATGAGTAATGGCGGTTGAGCAACAAGTACAACACAGGTGTGATTTGATTTCATAGGGGTTTTTATAGAGAAATGATAAAGGCGAATAAAAAAAATGGCGCAGGTTTCAAGGTTACTTACAGCTGGAATCTAATCTAGGAAGGAAGGAAGCGCTCTTGTTTTTGGTTAATTTCCATTTTTTCCAGGGGTTTGGTATTTGATGATATTTTTAAAGATGGAGAGTTCGTTCAACTTGAATGGAATTTGAAATAAATTTGGGTTTAAGTTGAAATAAGGGGGTGATTCATTCTCCATCATCAAGAATTGGGGTTATGGTAATAGAATCGTGAAAAGGGGGGAAATAATTATCTAGTGCCAGTTTTATGTAACTGAAAAAAGTAGGAAAATTTTTTAAAAAGTTTCTAAAAAGAGTGAATGTTTATTATTATTTATTGATACAGATATTTTTATGAGTTGCAGTTTTATGTTTGTGTAAAAATAAACACAATAAAATGTAAAAAAATAAAAAAATGAGGAAGAAAAATAGTCTTTAAATCCTTTAGTTTAGTTTTATTTTCAATAATAAACCAGAAGAAAATAAATGATAAATACTTCAAACTATTTAAAGATGATTTTTCTTTTCAAAATCTTTTAAAAAAATCTTTTTTAAAAAAAAATCAAATTTATTTTTCCAAATTTTTTTAATTAAAAATTATTTTATATATTTTTAAATCTAATAAAAAGTTAGGGGTTTTGTATAAAGTTATTTAGGGCGTCATGAATTTTGTTTAGATGATAATCTCAACTCACAACTGACATCTCCTAGCATGGGGTAAGGGGTTGACGACATTTGACTTTGTTTCCCTCTCTCAGATTAGTTTTCTTCTTTATTTTGGCACGAAAAACACATGCATATCACGTTGAACATAATGCACGCGTGAGCAAATGCGTGATATGACTATAAAACAAATGCAAGATCAAACATGCCAACTAGTGACTCATGACAGCATTTTATTCTAACCAAACTAAGGCACATATTTTGTTGCGAGTGTTATCTAATAGGACAATTTCCTTGTTCGACCATGTTTTTTTAAAGGTCAGTTAAACCTAAATTTATTAATTTATTTGATAAAAAAATTAATAAAAAAGGTTTAAATAATTTATTTGATAATTTATTTAATAAATGTATTTAATAAATGCATTAAATGAATTTATTAATACATTTTTGTTATTTTAAATGTGATTTTGATTTAATTAATGAACAAAAGTTGTTTTTTAACAAGTTTTGTTAGTTTTGTTTTATTTATCTATTAGTAAAGATTATTTAAAGATTGTTTTTATTTACTCACAGGTGTTGACAAGTTGTTTTAACCTTTATTTCTGTTTTAAAGAGGGTTTGTGTGTTGTTTATCTCATGGGGTATCTCTATAAGATTTCGGCGTAATTTATTTGAATCCTTTTAACATTTCCTGGTCAGATGTTAATCTAGTTATTAGTATTCTGTAAAGATTCTTTACCATAAACACAAATAGTGAATAGTTTTTTTACTCAAATTTATTCCATGTTTATAAAAGGATTTATTTGTTTTTCTTTTTTTTTTAATTTCGACTTGCTTACTTGTCCTTGACATTGATAACATTGAGTTTGATGCAAATGTACCGTATGATAACTCAAGGACAGGTACTAGAAAAATAAAAAAACCAGTTTATATATAAAATATCAAATAAATATGTTTATATATCAATAAAATAAAAAATTAAACGATAACTAGATAACTGTATCAGTATGTTTTCGTTTCATTTTTTCATAACAAAATTAAAAATTACAAATTTTTAAAAATAAATAAATAAAAGATAATTTAACGACGTTCTTGAATTTTTTTCCTTTTTCCCCCTTTTCCCGTCCCTTTAAATAACAGTGATGGCTTTAATTCTTCCATTCAAGGCCAAGGTCGAAGAGAACCAAAATGGCGTCTAACAGTGTTGTAGTTTCGATTGAGAATGATGAGTTTAGTGCGAGCAAGAGATGGAAGAAAATTAGCGCATGCGCACTTGGTTCTCGAAAACGGGTTTATCTCTATATATGACGTCATAGTGACCTTGACCGTGGTTTTTTATATTTTTCCTGTCATTTTTTGAAGGTTGATGCAATTTAATTGTTGATTTGAATGATATGTAATATGGGGGTGGGTGAATGGGTGTCTTGGGTATGTAATCGTGTTGTCAGCCGCTATACTATATTTCCTCTTACGTAGTGCTGCTCTATTCTGTTGCCATGGTAACAAGAAATAGAGGGCGGAAGATTATGGGAGATTGGGTGGAGTAGTGATTTGCTTCTCTCGATTTATTACATTTTACGCCCGGAAGTGTCATTCCGTGGCATAAAACGACATTTTTTAAAATACATATTTATATATGTATTATTTATTTTTATGTATGAGAGGAAAGGAAATTAGTGACAGTATATTTTTACTCTCTCTCGCTCTCCTTCGCTTGTTTTGAATGCAATTCGTGGAAATGAGAAATGCAAATGCAATTAGGGTTGAAGCGCTTTAGTAGATTCTGATATTTCATTTTTATTTTCCCTTTTCTTTCATCGGAAATTGAATTTTTCTCATTCCATTGATATTTTTTTCATTCTTTTTTTTTTAATATAAATTTTTTGATTAGTTTCAAATTACAATTGACTTGTTAGGTTTCGATTTGGATTTATTCCAAACAATTTCTTTTCTATTATATTTATAAAATGGAAATATATTAATTCTTGAATTTGATGATGAAAAGAAAATAAAAATAAAATGATTTATTTATATTTTTTCTATTTAATTTTAAATATTTTTGATTGGAAATAAAATGATTTATTTCCGTCAATATTTGATTTCGAAAATGTAAAGTTATTTACTCAATGATATCACATAAGAGCCAAGTTTGTCCGTGGGTGGCGCCCAGGTCTCTCTCTTCGGGCGATCAGGGCGGGCGGAACCGGTTTCAAGGTTAAAGAGGACATTATATTGGTGGGCCCCAGAAAAATCCAAAGCCGATCCTGCATTTTAAAACAAGGCATGACGGGAAAATGTCACTATGGTAACCAGGGACAATGCTTCCTGTCATTTTTTTCAATTCCATTTTTATATATTCTAATTAATAATTAAACGTGATAAAATTTTATTTTTATTATTACATATAAATTATTTATATTTTTAAAATATTTCAAAAATTATAAATATAAATAAAATAAATTATTTAATAAATGTTTTCAATATAAATTGAATAAATTGTATTATAAAAATTGATAGAAATGATTTGATTGAGTAAATTGGGTCAGTATAAAAATTGGTTAGTGGTGCGGGGGTGGATGTGAGATGACGGTGACCTTGAAACGACTCGGTCGGGTTGCAGATGGTGCGTTGTGCGATCGATGTGTTTGCTGCTCCGCTCGCTATTTGGAGCGCTCTCTCTTCTCTGTTGAATGGGTACGTTCCTTTCGGCCAATGCACCTACAAAAGCGAGGAGAGAAGAAAATGTGAAGCGATCAACTAAACATGATCGCCAATGCGTCGTAGCAAAGATAGAGAACGCTCGCTACATTGCACCAACAAATCCCATACTTAAAATAATATAATTTAATTTATTCCTGATTTTTATTCTTATTTTACGCTTTAAAAGATAAAAAGGGAGAAAATGTGAAGCTCTAAATGTTGGCTTTGTGCTTGACACTTGTGTGATGCAGTGAAGTTTTCTTGGAAATTGTGTTGCTTTGTAATTATTTTCTAAGATTTTTTTAAAATGGTTAAATAAAAATGAATGGGTGAAATTAATCTGTTTGTTTCACCTTTTATTCAATTAATTTTTTTTTTTAATATTTGAAGGTAAAATGGGGTCTTATTTCTATACCTGGCCGGTATTAGATGAAATTGAAAACCGAATTTCATTTACGAGCGAGTATTTAGTTACATGGGTTATCAATACGTCATAAAAACTTTGGATTGAGAGCTTATTTGTTTACATTTTATGTCACATGTTTGGGTTTGATATTTTCATTTTTAGTCGTTTTTAATTTAATTTAATTTAATAATATTTGAATGAAAAAAATGTTGGAAAATTGTCAACAAAATTTCGATTTCCTGTTATGGTTTAGAATTAAAGTGGAGATTTTTATTTTTGTTTGTTTTTAATTGATTTTAGTAGATGTTTAAGGTAAATTGTATCTAAAATTTTATCTTATCTTGTTTTTTTTTTTAATCTTATTATTGGCTTATTTTTAGTTGTTTGTTTAGGTTTTTATGGGTGTTTATACGTATTATATATTTACTTATTTATGATTTGAAGTTGCATGTATCAGCCGATTTTTTAAAATGAGATTCAACAAAATTTTAATTTTAATTTGTTACTGTGAATGCAATTTTTGATCTGTTTCCGCCATAATTGTTACATAAGTTTTATAATCTTTGTTTATAATTGAAAAAAAAATTCAGGGGATTATATAACTTTCTAATTATTTATTTAGATTTAGATAATTTATAAAGAAGTAACTTTTAGTTTTTTTTATTTAGTTTTACATATTTTTTTCTATTAAATTAAATAGGAATTCAACTTTATCCTGACATCTAGTGGGAATTTTTTTTAAATATTTTATTTTAATTTTGCTTTCTGTTATAAATTTTTAACTTTTAATTTTATTTTCATTTACAGTTGTGTTTAACAAATTGTAAATGCCATATGTATTTATTTATATATTGCGAATTTTTTAAAAAATAAATACAAAGAAAACTATCTTTAATTTTTAAACAGAATTCCATTTCCATTTGTAAGCATTTTTTTTTTTGAAAAACAAATACGATTCTTTATTTGATTAACCTAATGGATCAGGAGAAAAAATTGAATTTGTATGTAAATTTGTTAAAAACACAGCTTTTTGATGTAAAGATAACATATTATTAAATTTTTAATGATATCTAATAGTTAAAAACCACTTATTTATATTTTTATCTACTCAATTGAAAATCAATAATTAATTGTATTTTACCACATCGCGGCGCCACTATACACAAGCTAAGCTTCCGGTATGTAGGGGAGTAAATTATTGACGTCAAGTATTCTTGAAAATAAGTAGTTGGTTGCTAGGCTTTTATAAATGATGGGTTGCTATGAAGGTTTGAGTGAGGACATGAAAGAAAAATGGGAATGGTAATTTTTTAACCAGTTGAATTTTAAAATTACAAAATTTGCAATTCTTTTGATTAGTGCTTTCTAATTAATGAATTTTAGATGTTAGAAGAATTTGAAGGGTTGAGGTTGAATGTTATTGAATGAAATTTGTTTCTGTATTAGAAAATTCCGAACATTTTTTATTTTTTACCTAAAAATGAATTTTGAAACGACTTTGACTTTTTTGTTTTGATCTTTTTCAAACTTTTTGAAGAAAGTTTAAAATGAAGTAAAAACATAAAAATAAAACTAAATGATGAATTGATATATTTTTACAAAGATTAAAAAAGAAGATAAAATAGATAAAAAGTTAATAATTATCTAAATGAAACTTTTAGGTAAAAAATGAAATAAAAGTGGAGTGATGTAGTCACTGACTACACAAATATTGTCGTCTGTTGACCCCATCTTTTTATCAACTCCTCTTTAAAGGTGTTTGCAATTGTTTGTTTCCACCTTAGCAACTCAACCGATAGTGATAAAGGTGTGCAAACAATAATTTATGTGTATTTTATCTTTTCATTTATTATAATTAGTTTTAACAAAACGAAAAGCAAATAAATGGCGCTCTGAGTTATTATTATTAAAGTTGGGAAGATATGCGAGTTGTTTAATTTTTTTAGTCAGGGAGAAAGTGGAGAACGAATCACGTGATGTTAGATCATCGACCTGGCTTGAACAGCCCACGCAAAGGTAAAATTAAACCAAGAGAAAGTTACCTGTAGTGAGCAGAACGAGACAAATAACTGTCAAGGCAACCGGCAAATTGGTGCGTTGCTACACAGCTAACTTGTACCTTTTAATCTTCTTTTTATTCCTAAATTGCTCAAATTAAATACGATAATAATTTTTACGAAAATTAATTACTGGCATAATTTTCAGACATGTTCATACTTCGAAATAATAAATAATAAATAATAAATGATAAAATACTCTACATTTAAAAAGAAGTTGAGAATGTTGTAAATAAACAATTAATAATTAACGCAGAAAATAAATTTTATTCTAAACCTCGAACTTGAGGTTATCTGACATCAATTTTGATTAGATAAAGTAGTTGGGTGAGTAAAAGCAGAATTTTTGTTAAAGCTCGTATTTAAAAATTTAAATACAGCTTATAATTAAAGGAGACTTGTTTGAGAAAATATACATTTGAATCTTAATAACAATTTTGAATTAAACTTTCATTAAATCCTATGGAAAAACGTATGGAATTTTATTATTAAGTTTTTCAGGGCTAATCAACTGCTAAATGTAGCCTAATTGCAACAGCGCATGTGCAATGACAAAGGCTATATCTGACCCTGAGATTATAGTTAGAAAAATATTAAATTTTAAATTTTAAAATAGCAAACTTAAATAAAAGCACCTACGATAAATTTATTATTGTAAATTGTAATTTCTAAAAGTGGATAGATTTTTGATTTAACCATTTACTATTGATTTCTATCTATTAAATTACATGTATGGGATTTAAATTGACTTTGCGATTGGTTATTGATTTTCTAAACAATTTTACTCAAATAAGCAAGTACAATAACCAAGCTTAATGTAATATGCATCAATCAAATCTTTATCTCATCAGTTTTAGTTTAATGACCCCTGCCAGAAAAATAAATTGCTTCCATTGTTTAGCATTGAAAGTAAAAAAAAATGGCTGATGGTATAGAAAATACACAGATTATTTTTAATTTTTTTTTATTTTAAACACCAGGTGGTTTTGATATTGAAGGAGTTTAAATACAGAAAAGCAGATGGCTAAGCTGAACTGGAGAAAAGAAAGGATGCGATTTCATTTCCTGAGTAGACAAGATAATAACTAAATTTAGATTGCAGCAGGAAAAAACATTTCGGTCAATGTCGTCATCGCAACTGAAAATTGAGGAAAAAATATTTTATTTTTAGTAGTTATTGAGGATTTTAATAAATAAGTAAATAAGTTTATGTTTATTAAGTTAGTTTATAAGGAAACAAGTGTGAAATAGTTTTTTGATGATGAATAAATTATAATCTACTGCATGAGTGAATTGTAGTTGTGTGATAAAAGACAGTTGGTAGTGGACTTTGGTGGACAAGAGGTGTCGGTTGCATACAAATGTGCACATTTTTGGTTTATATGTCCATTTTGGACACTTCTTTTGTCCATTTATTCTGTTGTAAAACCACTATAACCGGGGTTTTAAGCATTGGATTCACTGAGTTCGAGTTTTGGAAACGAAAAGTAGAAACATTTAAAGTTTTGTACGATTTATATTCTATTAAATAAATAAATAAATAAATAAGGAACTGGTTGAAATTTGATAGGGAAATAAATATTAAAACATTAAAAAAGGGATGTGTGCATGACTAAGAAGGTCTTGTGAGTATTACTCGATTAAATTATCTCCATTTGTTAATGATAAATAGTTAAGTTTTGAAATATTAATATTTTTTATGTTTATTTTATTCAGCTATTTTTGAAGCGACCTCTGGAGAGGAGAGGAGCAATTTTATGCGCTCGTAACTGGTGACCAATTTGGGGTCCGAGTGGAGAAGAGCGTCCATGGAATGCCCCTAAATTGGAATAACGAACTGGAATCGCCATAAGGTCTAAAGGATCGTGACGGTACTCAAAGGGCTTAAGCCGTATAAGTCACAATTCTATCTAATTCCGGCTGAAATGGCCCCACTCTGAAATAGCCCTGACAACCGCAATTAGCAACGGGGCAAGCATAAAATTGCAGAGTGAGATTTTACATCGAAAGAGGGTTTTCGGTCAGAAATGGCACAATTTGCTCGCTTTATTACTTTGTACGATTAGACAAAGGTCTGGCAACGAGTTTATCGATAGATGTTAAAATTGTCTATTTCTTTCTCTTGTTTTACACAGAGAATTTAATTTTTAATGACATGGATAAAGTGAAATGTGTTGTAAACTTGATTATGCATTAAGAGATCTTGATGGAACTCGGTGGATTTTAGTACAGCTGACTCCCAATTACCCCCGGGGGTTGGGAAATCGAAATGCACGCATAATCCACATATATGCAACCGTAATTTTAACAAGAATGTCATTAAAAATTAAACATTAATGATGTAACAAGAAAAAATTGGAAAATTAGATGAAATAACATCCGAGTTGACATCTGTTAAAATCACTTAAAAGCTATTTGAAAAATGCTCTTTTAAGTTGTATCAACAAACAAGAAGATGTGTAAAACGTTAACTAGAAACGTCCCTCTAGAATATTCAACAGGAAATAGAATGAATGGATTTGTGAAGGGGCATTAACCCTTAGAAAAGATAAACAAAGTTGGAAATAAGAAGAAAACAAGTTGCTTTCTTCTTCATCACTCGTTTGATGATGGATGGCAATGCAGTGAGATTTCTCGTCAGATTCGCTTATTTACTTCCTACAGATGTGTAAATATCCGCTCTGACGTAAAACCGGCGATGTTGGGCGCACCAAACGAGCCATTTTGGTCCTCTCGACGATTCCACTTAGTTATGTCATCATCAATCATGCGTCAGCAGGTCGGATTCGGATAGTAATTAATCTTGTCAGGTGTTGGGAATAAATTTATAAGTTTATAAATTTATTTCTATGTATATATATATATACTTTTATTACTATTTTTTAGGACGGGGATGAGGTAACAAAGGGTTATGGAATCGATATGAGTCATAGTTTGGTAGAAATTGAATTTAAATGTTGCTTAATAGAGTTGTAAATGGGTGAAATTCACCTTTAAACTGAGTAGGAAAAGGGCTTTGTTAGAAAGGTTGTTTGCGTTTGTGGCCTTTGATTTTTGTTTTCAAAGCTCCCATCTGCTCGTTTGGAGATGAACGGATGAAACAGCGGGTGATGCAGTTTCCATGACAACCGATTGCATGACTCATGCTCATTGCACTCGTTGGATAAATTACTATAAGTCTAATAGTGATTTGCACCGAGTGAATCACGGAGAGAAATAAAATGAGAAATAAATAAATATTTTAAATCAAAAAAAAAAAAAATAAATGAAAAAGATTGAAATTTTATTATTTTGTTGTGATTTGATTATTTATATCTATTTACACAAGGAAATAATATAATTGAACAAATGTTGATGTAAAGTAATGAAATTATCATTTTTTACCATAATGCAATTTATGTGTACGTTAAGAAATTGATGGTTGTTTATGTTTTATAATTTATAGCGGTATTAGAAGATTACGTTTCCCTTAAGTTTTATTGTGAAAAAGAAAATAATAGGTCCAAAACCTGCTTTTATGGACAGTTATATTTTGATATATTGTGTGATAAACAAACATTTTGTGAAAAATAATCCTCTTTTAATTCGGCCATACTCGATTGAACCATTTTAAGGTCAGATAGAATGACGCGAGCAAAATGTCGTAAAATGATGCAAAGTAATGATGTTGAACGTTAATCATTTTGCCCACCTGGTCCTTAAGTCCATCCTCTTGAGAACCCTTTTCCTGAGATGCAGGTCACTGACCACGAGTCACACAACACCATCTGCTATTTTTTTTTTTTCACTCTTTGAGTTTCCATCTGGCATTCTTAGTGTATGCAGTGGTCAGCCGGAAGTAGGTAGAAAAAAATATTTTTTTAAATGTTTAATGTTTATATAAAGTAATAACGAGGCTTGGAAGATGAGTGGGGTTGGTAGAATCACCTTTAAGTTGATTTCTCAAAGAGGAAGTCATCTAATTGCTGGTTGTAATCACGTACGGAAGGGAAGGGTAATATAGGAAAAGGATGGCGTTAAGAGTAATGACCTCTATATCCATGTAGGAAAGAAATTTATATGGGCAAAAGTGCAAGGAAGAAGGGTTATTGTGTTATATAAATGTTGGGTATAATGGATGTTGGATTTGGGTTTAAATGGTTGTTAAAGTGAAGGGTTTTTGTTGAAAAATGTATGAAAAATATTAAAAAATTGAATAGAAAATGGTTGGTTTGTAACTTTGTTTATTTATGATGGGTAATTGCAGGAAAAGTTGGTTTAAAGTGGTTTTTTGTTTTGAATTAAAGTTTAAGTAGATATTTTGTAGTATTTAGTTAAAGGAATTCGATGAAAACATTTGTGATGCAAATTGATGAGAAATTCGAAGTTTTTTATATAGAAAACATTTAAAGTTTTAATAAAAGATCGAAATTTTGGTCGTAATCCAAATACCATTATGAGAAGAATGGTTGACTATAAACAACTACATTACTCGATTTCTTTGTTCATTTTATCATTAACGTTAAAAAGTTTGATTTTTTTATTGCTTTTTAGAGGAAAAACAAACTTAGGAAATGACGTGATGCTCTTAAAATAGAATGAATAAAAAGAAATGAAAAAGTTTGGGAAATAAAACAATGGCAGAATATAGTGCAAAACTAAGCCCATTTCTGATGTAAAATAAGCATAAAATGTATCGAACCCGTTATTTATTGCAAATGGCAGCTTTA